>FXXK01001887.1:7609-36095 GCA_900184695.1 Betula pendula
CGTTTTAACTTCTCACATTGTTTTTTTTTTTTGTTTTGCTCTAATTAAGGCCACAAATTAATAAATATTAATGAAGAGTTATTTCATAAAAAAAAAATATTAAAGGCCCTAATTGTAGTCAATATTCTCTAATTAAGGCCATAAATTATGGTAAAATGTAAATAAGTAATTAATAGTAGCTTTTGTCCACATGCAATTAATTAATAATTGTGGTAAGTAAGTATTATAGTCAATATTTTATAATTAAGGCCTCAAATTAGAGATGGATCAAGCCCTTTTGGCCAAAAAACGTTGATTTCGAATTTTTTTTAATTTGTTTCCTGTGCATATAGGCCGTTGGATGAAGAATCAATCAAACATTTTTTGGGCTTGTTGTGCTATCTTGTTTTAAATTCTCACTTTTTTTTTTGTTGCCTCTAGTTAATGCATCCAATTAATAAATATCAACGAAGATTTATTCAATAGAAAAATATTTAAGACCATAATTGTAGTCAATATTCTATAATTAAGGCTCTAAATTATGATAAAATGTAAATAAGTAATTAATAGTAGCTTTTGTCCACACGTAATTAATTAATAATTATGGTGAGTAAGTATTATAGTCAATATTTATAATTAGGGCCCAAATTAGAGATGGATCGAGCCCTTTTGGGCCAAAAAATGCGATTTCGAATTTTTATTTTTTATTTTTTGGCTGTGCGAAATATGGGCGCTTGGATGAAGCATCAATCAAACGTTTTTTTGGCTTGTTGTGCTTTCTTTTTTAACTTTCTCATTTTTTTTTTTGCTCTAATTAATGCCCTCAATTAATAAATATAAATGAAGATTTATTCCATAGAAAAAATAATTTAAGTCAATATTCTATAATTAAGGTCTAAATTATGGTAAAATGTAAATAAGATAATTAATAGTAGCTTTTGTCTACACGTAATTAATTAATAATTATGGTAAGTAAGTATTATAGTCAATATTTTTTAATTAAGGCCCCAAATTAGAGATAGATGGAGCCCTTTTGGCCAAAAAACATTGATTTCGATTTTTTTTAAAAAAATTTTGCTATGCGAAATATGGGCCGTTGGATGAAGAATCAATCAAACGTTTTTGGGCTTGTTGTGCTTTCTTGTTTTAACTTCTCACTTTTTTTTTTGGCTCTAATTAATGCTCTCAATTAATAAATATCAATGAAGATTTATTCCAAAAAAAAAATATTTAGGACCCTAATTGTAGTCAATATTTTATAATTAAAGCTCTAAATTATGGTAAAATGTAAATAAGTAATTAATAGTAGCTTTTGTCCACATGTAATTAATTAATAATTATGGTAAGTAAGTATTATAGTCAATATTTTTTAATTAAGGCTCAAAATTATGGTAAAATTAATAGCATTAAATAAAAGAATCAAATAATAACTTCTGTCTACATGTAACGTTAAAAAGTATAGCATTTATGATTAGAGTCCAATTATTGGTATCCAACATTCAAAATAAAATAGCAAAAAAAATTAAATATTAAGAATATGAAAAGTTTCTAAATCTTTTAGTCAATTACAAACTTTTCTCTTTATAAATTTTTAGACCTAGACCCAAAATGCACACACAAGTGTATTAAACGACATGTGCCAGCTTGTTCTCCTCTAGGATATACATGTGATGCAGCTTTTGTCCTACGATTCCTTAAAGTTTTTTTTTTTTTTTTTTAAGTGATTCCTTAAAGTTGGTTACAGCTGTATACAGCTTGTTCTACACGCTAATCACTAATTGTCCACAGCTCACAGCTGTACTCCACGCGAACCAAGACTCATGCTAACCAAGACTCGTAGCTGCTGTCTGCTGAACAAACCCATATGCTACGTGCTGTCCAATCTCCTGTAATCTAAGTCATCTTTTACAACAAGCAGATGGGTTTGAGAGAAAACAAGATCTCTTTCAAGAATAGAAAAAAGAAGATCTCTTTCAAGCACAAAGCAGATGAGTTTGAGACAAGCCTCGACAAAGAGAGTTACCACCATCCCACAGCCCATCGTGAATTTCTCATAGCCCATCGTGAAGTTCAGATGCGTCTTTGTTACTTCCTCTAAAAAATACAGCTGTTGCAAAGCTTCATTCTCTCACGGTAAAGCCTTGCTGCTGCAACTTCATTTATTCCTCTAAAAAAATATAGTCGTTGCAGAGCCTGTGAGACTCAGTCATTCCAAAACATCATACAAGGCCGTCATTCTCAGTCATTTTGTGGGTCGCCGTCTTCGGCCTTCCGGCATGGGGTGTAAGGTGTTGGGTTTGCCTTTTAGCTTTCTTGAGCCAAGCTTGAGCCGAGTACTCGAACTCGAATTAACTCGAGCTCGAACTCGCACATGGATTCCACCTTGGCGAGTCGAGTTCGAACACAAAATCAAGACTCGTCTCAAGCTCAAGCTCAAGATCGACTCGAAAAAAAATCAAACGAACCGATCTCGAGCAAGCAATACTCGCTCAAGATCGGCTCGATTACACCCCTAGATATGGATAGGCGGCCTATCCATATATTTGCTTTCGAGCTAGCTTAAAAGAGAATTGAGTCAGTGGGTGTGTAGGTTTTCTTCTATTGTATGTTATTGTGCTCTGGCAAATCTCCCCCCCCCCCCTCTCTCTCTCTCTCTCTAGTGCGCACATGTGTGTTTTGACTTTTGAGTTCCAAAGTGCAACCTTCTATCAGAAGAATTAGGATCCCAAAAATTATAATCGGTTGCAGTTATGATTATTTTATACAAATTGTAATTATAATCGGAGTTTTTCGGTTGTTCAGTTTTAACAACTGCAAGGTCGGTTGCGATTGTTAATAATCAGTTTTAATATTAATTTTAAATCGATTATTAAAATCGGTAACTAGTTTTGACATTATGAGTCTTTTAATTTATTTTTTATTTTTTTGGACTTTTTAAAAAATATTTAAATTCACTTTTAAATTTTTTTAGGATTATTTTATACACTCATAAAATAAAATATTATAAAAGACACAAATATATAAAATCTCCCCCATAACGAATCTACACGTATCAGATGTCACTGCATGACATTATGGAGAGCTTATTGTCCTCAATATAACTTATTATCCTCGTCTCTTCTTTTAGTTTGTTTTGACATTATGGGTTGGCTCAACCGTTAAAGGGGTCGCTAGGAGTTATCTTTTCGCAGGTTCGTGCCTCCGTTGAGTTAAAATTGGTCTCTTAGGGCGGAAACAGGCAGAAAATATGGGCTTGAAGTGCACTTAATTTTTAGGTGTGAATACGCAAATACCCCTGCCTTAGCGGTTTCCGGTAAAAAAAACAAACAAACAAAAATATAGTAGAAGTGCATTGCATCCTGCATTTTCTTATACTTATTTCCACCAGCCAAAATTGAAAAGCTCATCTCCCCTGTCTTTCGTTATTGATACTTATGTTCCATGCGTTTCCATACCTTTCATATGTTTTAACAAAATAATCGCTCTCCTTTTGATGCAATATATCTTTGACTCGGAAGTGATCATACCAAAAAAACAAAAAACAAAATCTAATGATCAAACAAAAACATGTCTATCCACCTTAGGTGTTAAATTAGTTTTTAAATTATTTAAAAATATATATAATTAATAATTATATATATAAAAACTGGTTACCTAGTTAATAACCGGTTTTCCAAAACCAATAATTGGTAACCGCAACAAGCTTAGTCGGTTATCTGATTGCTGTTATTTTCAATTATTTGGTTATCCGGTTATAAGCGGTTAATAATCCTCCCGCTTGTACACTCCTATAGGATCCTCTCCAGTTCAGTTCAATCTCCAGTTCACTTGAACTGGAGAGTATCCAGGCCCTTATAATTGAGAGGCATTTTTGTCCAAAAAAAATGAAATGACAAAAATGTCACTCTATTATAAGGAATTGGTTTCTCTCTAGTTCAAGTGAACTAGAGAGAATCTAGTTCCGTATCAGAAAACTTTCCCATAAAAGAATAACTTCTATAAGGACTTGACATAAATCAGGTCATTTATGTCTTCCAATTGAAAAGAAACACATCAACATATCACACCAAATAACATAAACACGAAAACACAGTATCAAAAGCAAGAAAAGTGAATACATATTCAGAAATAGAGGGCACAAATAACCTGGTTTATGCCATGTCCTTATAGAAGTTATTTTCTTCCCATAATCACATTAAGTCCATTACAATTTTAGCAAGACTTTCTGTTAAAGCAATTTTTCTTGTGTCAGAATATCAATTAGAAGGACCTGCAGAAGAGGAGAAAAGTACACAATGGAGATTGTTGGGTGTAGGTTGACGGGAGATGACTTTGATACTTAAGTCAGTATGTATCTAAGAAAATTGTTGAAAATAGCAATAGGGCAGAGTTTTGGAAGAGACCAAAGTCCCCTTTACCAAGTTTTGAGTTGCCTTTTATAATGACATGCACTCAACAATTTACCTCCGGCTGCTTCACAATGGTTTCCAAAGTGGCTTATCTCACGTTCCTCCATTTCCCGATGTGGTTATGATAATTGCCTAGCTAGCGTATGTGGAGGTGGTGGGAGAGAATCATGTGCACCAATGTTTGGTAAGCTTGGGTCAATGGGTTGGTATGCCGGTTATATGGACTTGTTAGCTCATACGTCTAACAGTTATCACCCAATTTCCTTGTCTAACGTGTTAGGTTAGACAAAGGAAAATTATATGTTGTGGTCTTGTGGACATATGCATCGCTATCTCCCTATGATGAGTGGAGCTAATCGTCGGGATTGTATGATGTAAGAGAAATGTTGGACATGAATGCGCCGACTTGGGGATCTGAATTTGTTTATTCAATTGTAGCTTTTAAACGAAGTAGTTATAGAAGAGGGATGGAAATTCGTCTTGATTGTAAGTACCGCTTCTCTAGTTAGAGCTCTCTCCTCTCTCTCTGTTCTAGAGTTTCCCTCTCTGTTTCTAGAGCCTCTCCCTTCTCCTTTGCTCTGGTTCCTTTTCTCTATTTCCCTACTGGTCTTCGTTCACTTTTGGTCTCTTACATCATGGATAATCTGGATATGTGATATTGATGAGCTTAGCCTGCAGACGCAATATTTAGGGTGACTGATTTTTCTCCCTCTTGAAGATGTTAAACAGCACCTCCGTTCTTCCACCTTCTCTTACCCCTGGTGGGCAAGATGATTATCTCGCTCAACGCGATCTCCAAAGCTACTATTAAGAGAATATCTTACATGCTTGGAGTTTTCTGAAATCAGTCTCTATTAGGTCAAGGATGACAATAAGGCTGTGTTTATCTTTGAGGATCTGGAAGAGTTATCTCGGGTGCTAGACCAGTCTCCATGGAATATCAAAGGCACCGTTATTTCTAAAGCCTTGGAAATGATGATGAAACTTATGAAGATGTGGATTTCTCCACGGGGCTTTTCTGGATACAGGTTCATGGGCTTCCTCTTGATCACATGAATATCTGACACAGCTATCGTATTGGCCTAAAGTCCTTGCGATTTGCTGGAAATAGATGATTCTCTGAAATGTAGAGCTGGAAAACAGAGCTTTCTTCGCCTTCGAGTGATGATTGAACTTGAAAAACCACTCATCCCTGGATTCACTCATCGTCGTCCTCCAAAAATTCCAGCATGGGTGCAATACAAGTACGAGAGGCTTTCAGACTTTTGTTACTCCTGTGGAAGGTTAGGGCTCTTATCCTTTTATTGCCCAGTTACTCCTAAACTCCCGGATATTGGCTGGTTCAACGACAAGTTACGTGCCAATCCGATGAGAGACACTCGAGTTGAAGTCTTAAAACCTTCCTCCTCATTCTATCAACCATTTTCTTCTTCGGGGGGATCCTCTTCTCCCAATAGCAATGTTACTAAGCTTCAGAACCCTCACTCGCTTACTGTGTCAACCCAGACACCAGGTCTGAGTTCCAATCCATTCACTATTCCCACTCGTTCCCATTTACCTTCCCCAAACTCTGTAGTTTTGGAACTCCCGCCCCATCCCTCTTCATTACCTTCAATTAACGAAAAGCTTCCTATTGTCAATTTTCAGCTGCCGTGCCTTACCTCCATTAACTCCTCTTTAATGTTGACGCACGTTGTTGAAAAACAGCAGTCAATTCATATTTCCTCTGCCTTGTTACCTATACCTCCCGTGTTTCCCACCTTTTCTTTTCCTTCCACGTGCAGCACTTCAAGCCTTACTAAAAATATCTGCACTAATCCTTTAGATCTCTCCCACGTGTCTGATAGTTTTTCTACGTGCCCCTTGAACCTAGATTCTCGCCTTTCCCGCAAATCACATTCTCAGTTACCCATTTCCACTGTTAAAAAACGTTTCCAACCTTATTCAAAAGAGAAGATTCTTATTTCTTCTTCTTCTCCAGATGATGTCCACCCTCAGAAACAAATCAAACACCTCTTCTGTGCAACTTCTGATTCTGTATCTGATGAAGATGCTTCTTCTGATATGGTGGTGGGTTTGTTACCCCCACCAGAGCCTCAATGATCATTCTAGCTTGGAATTGTCGGGGCTTGGCCCGTGCCCCGACAATTCGTATTCTTCGGGCTTTGATCAGAAATCATAAGCCTGATCTTCTCTTCCTCTCAGAAACCAAAGTCCTTTCTTCCCGTTTTCTTCTTTCTCTTACTACTCTTGGTTTCTCTTCTTAGCTCGAGGTCCCCCCTGTTGGTTTTAAAGGAGGTCTTTTTTTGGCTTGGAAAATTGGTATTGATCTGGAGCCTATTCGTCTTGATAGCTCTGGTATATCTTGCTTGGTTTACTCGAATCCCTGTAATTATCCGTGGATGCTCTCTTGTATTTATGCTCCCCACACTGCTCAGAGACGTTCTCTTTTTTGGTCTCATCTGACTGCTCTGGGGAATTCTTTTGGAGGTGCCTGGTTGTTGCTTGGGGACTTCAACTCTATTTTATCCTCGTCAGAAAAATGTGGAGGTCGTTCTTTTGGTTCTACGTCACATAATGAGTTTGCTGATTTTGTGAATTCAAATGGGCTCATTGATTTGGGTTTTGCTGGTAATCGGTTTACTTGGAGTAATCACCGCATTGGTGGTGCCAACATCAGGGAACGTCTGGATCGTGGCTTGGCTAATCTTGGATGGGTTAATTTGTTCCTAAATGCATCTATAACTCATTTTCCTGCCATCAAGTCCGATCACTGCCCTATTTTGCTCTCTTCTATGGGGTCCTTTCAGAACCTGCCTAAGCCTTTTCGTTTTGAGGCATTCTGGACGAGAGATAAGGACAGCTTTGAGGTTGTAGCCTGGTGCTTGGCTTGTCCTGAATTGGGTTCTCCAGCTTTCTCTCTCAGCAGAAAGTGGAGGAACACCAAAAAAGCTCTTAAACAGTGGAACTTGCAGCATTTTGGGCATATTCAGTCTCGCATTAAATCCCTTATGGCTGAGATTAATGCCTCTCAGATTTAGATCACTCTCCCTCTAATGCCGAGCTGGAAGTGTCTCTGCAAGCTGACCTTCAGAACAATTGTTGCGGTGGAAGAGGTTCTTTTGGAAGCAGAAATCGAGGGAGCTATGGCTGACCTGTACAGACCTCAATACAAAATTCTTTCATGCATCGGTTGTCTGTAGGAGAAGGTATAATTCTATTTAAATCTTAAAGGTGCTGATGGAATTCGTATATCTGGTAGAGATAATATTGGTGCATTTTTGGTGATCATTTCAGTAATCTTTTTACATCTTCTCAGCCTGTTCTGGATTCTGATTGTTCTAATTTGGTTGAGAGGGTTATAACTGATGAAGAAATACAATTTATGCCTCGTTCCGATGAAAGGGAAATTTACTCAGCCTTAAAGTTGGATTAGGTCAGGACAAGGCCCCGGGACCTGATGGGATGACTGGGTTATTCTACAAAACCTATTGGTCTATTGTTAGGTCAAATGTTATAGCTTCAATCCAATCTTTCTTCAGGGGACGTTTTATGCTCAGGGAGTTCAATCACTCAAACATTGTTTTGATTCCAAAAATTGATAATCCTTCCCTTGTTAATCATTTTCAGCCCATCAGTCTCACCAATCTGAATTACAAAATTATCTCTAAAATTCTGGCCAACCGGCTTAAGCCTCTCTTGCACAAGATTGTTTCTCCTTTCCAATCTGCCTTTTCTCAAAGGTAGATCTATCCAAGATAACACCATCCTAGCTCATGAAATTTTCCATGCTATGAAGCACAAGCAAGGTAATGGTGGTTTAATGGCCCTAAAGCTTGATATGGAGAAAGCTTTTGACTCAATGGAGTGGAGCTTCCTGTTGCGTATTCTATCTCTGCTTGGTTTTCATCCGAAATGGGTAAATTGGATTCAGCAATGTATTTCTACCTCCTCCTTTTCCATTATGCTGGATGGAGTCCCTTTTGGAAATTTTTTACCTTCTCGGGGGTTGAGGCAAGGTGATCCTTTGTCCCCTTTTCTCTTCATCTTGGGTTCTGAAATTCTTACCAGGTTGATCTCTATGGAGGAGCAAAAAGGGTGTTTGCATGGTATTAAAATATCTAGCCACTGCCCTTCCATTTCTCACCTTCTTTTTGCAGACGATGTGATGATTTTTGCTGGGGCTAAATCCCGTGAAGCCAATTCTATCTTGAAATGCCTTTCCTCCTATTCCAACTGGTCAGGGCAGCGTATCAATGTGGCAAAGTCGTCTATCTTCTTCAGCAAGAATACCAAACCTGCTTCCAAAGTAGCGGTCAATCATATTTTGAAGCTTCCCCCTATCCCGGCTAAAGCTAAATACCTAGGGCTTCCTTTGTTCTTGGGACGCAAGAAGCAGGAGTCTTTTTTGGAGATCAAAGACAGAATCTTGGCAAAAATTACTGGATGGAAATCAAGACTTTTATCTCAGGCTACTAGGACAACTTTGATCAAAGCTGTGGCAAATGCGATTCCTACCTACGTTATGTCCACTTTTTTGCTGCCTAAGTTCTTTTGTGCCTCCATTGATTCTGCTCTTTGTAAATTTTGGTGGGGATTTCCGCAAGATAAACGTCATAGCCTCAACTTGCTAGCTTGGGAGAACATCTGCTCTCCTAAAAGCTTGGGAGGTTTAGGCCTTCGGTCCATGCATCTCATGAACAATTCCCTGCTTGCAAGTTTGGGATGGAAGCTTACTTCGAATCAACATATTTTTTTGGATGGATGTGCTTAGAGCTAAATACCTGTTGAATGGGGTTTCTTTTCTTCAGGCTTCGGATTCTCCTCAATCCTCTTGGATTTTGAAAGGGCTCTTGAAGAACAGGGAAGTGGTTAGGCGAGGTGCATGTATTTCTATCACCAATGGAATGAATGTGGAGATCTGGAATTCCCCTTGGATCCCCTTGATGCCTTCCTTCAAACCGGTTCCAAACCCTCTTTTGGTTAGCCTTCCATCATTCAATGTGGCTGATTTAATTCTCTCGGGCTCTAGAGAATGGAACATCTTGCTTCTTCAAGATCTTTTCGACTCGGTCACTGTGCAGTGTATTAGGAGTATTCATCTTCCTCTCTCGGTCTCCTTTGATGTTTGGATCTGGGCTCTTTCTCCATCAGGGAAATTCTCTGTGAAGTCAGCTCATGAAGCTTCCTTTGTGCCTGTTGACAGAATTTCTCCCTTGCCAGTAGAAGCGTGGCAGAAGCTGTGGGGTTTAAAGATGCAAGCACGTCTCAAGCATCTTCTCTGGAAAATAGCATGGAACATCTTGCCTGTGCGTGGCAACATTGGTAGGTTTGTTACAGCTCTCTCCCCGGAGTCTTGGTTCTGCCCGATTTGTAATTGCTTCTCTGAATCTATCAACCACATCTTCCTTAGCTGCCAGTTGGCTAGATTCCTCTGGAGATCGTCGTTATGGCCTTTGGATTCCTCGCGTTTTGCAGATAAGCCCATTGCAGAATGGATCCTGGGCATCATCGACCTTGAGACTTGGCTTTCTATTCAATAAGCAGAGGTTAGACAATTTCAACTCTCTGCGTCTCTTACCATGGATATCATTTGGCAAGCTAGAAACAATGATGGTCCAATGATCAGGCACGCCTGTTCCAGAAGAAGATAAAAGACGCAGCTCTCCTCTCTAATTTCTCGTCACTGTTCAGCTTGGAAGGATTCTCTTCTCCCCTCCTTGTGGTCGCCGCCTGCTGCTGGTTCCTTTGTTGTTAAATTTGGATGTGCTGTGAGGAGTCATCTCAGTGACAGCAGCGACTATTAGTGACTTCTTCGGGGAAATTGTTTTTGCTGCTACTTCTAAAGTGGTGGGTTCTGATGCCCTTATGGGAGAAGCAGCTTGCTTGCACTTCTTGCTTCTCAGTTGGCTTTTAGCGTCTGGCATTGATAACTTTCTCACTCGGAAGGGAAGACTGTATTTTGGTTATTTTGGCTTTAAACTCTCCTTCTTTATTTTCCTCTTGGAATTTTTGTAATTTTATTTCTGATTGTTGTTTAGTTTTAAATTCCTTTCATAGCTGAAAAGCTGTGAAAGTTTCCCGTAGTGCCAATTTTAGGGGCACATTGTTTAAGGCTATATGGCCGCTTCCAATCGTGTTTTTGGAAGCATTTCCCAAAAGGAATCGCCTATCCTCTCGTCCATCCGGATTAAGAGGGTAAGGATCCGCCTTTGTAACCCCCTTTTCCTTATTGAATTAGAAAAAAAAAAAAAAAAAAAATTGTAGCTTTTAAACTTCAATACATGCGCGACGTTTGAAAATTTTGAAGTTGGCGGTTACATGTTTGTCCAGAAGTTCTTTAAAAAGGGGCAATTAGGTCATTCATCCCTATTCTAGTATTTCATCTGCTTGCGCTTCATTGTTGCCGTTGTTTTCCATTTTTGTGATCTTCTTAATGCTTCCGATGGAACTGTTAGATTACCCTCTAGATTTTTTGGTCTTTCATTTCTTTAGGATCTAAAGCTTCTGTGTTACCATTGATTAGTTTCCAACTCTTGAACATTTTGTTGGAATACATTTGTCGCCGATATAAACTATTATGTCTCTCATCTTACTTTGGATTGAGCCATTTGTCCCTCAGATCCACTCAGAAATAGCTTTTCACATGGTTTGTACTGGTGCTCATTGTGGGACAATAGCTCAGAATGTCAATTAGTAGGTTGAGGTGCATTAGGCCTTTCCTGTTGTTCTTGGTCGAACTTTGTGGCATTCGGTGTTAGGATATAATGATTTGGAGAGGCAAGGGGTTGTGTACAGTTTACCCAAATTAGTAATTCTTTGCGCTCCTAGACATGAGGAGAACGCCTTGGTGGACAGGAAGCGAGATGAAATATGCTTATACGAAGAAATGTACAAAGCTGGCCTTCGACTCCTCTTTTCGAGCAAGGTCAAGGGAGTGCTCTCATCTCTCCACTTGGCTCATGCACAGATAATGCCTAACCGATGGAGAACTCTCCTTTCTTCTATGGCCGATAGTGCTCAACAAAAGAAACATAATCAAATCGATTTAATTGTTCAATAATTTTTGTATTTTTACCGCTGGACTTAGAGGGCGATGAAAGTGGAACTTTCATTCTCGTCCAAGGAGGAAGTTAATCAAGCTAGCTTCTAAGCAGTCAAGCATAAAGAGATGGGATCAACGATTCCTTTTGTGTTAGGCGAGGGATGGGAATTCATTCCATGGGATGTTGGTAGTGCCATACCCCGAATAATTTTCTTAATAAGACATATAAATGATTTTAATAAAACACCCCTTTTTTATTTATGTAAATTATATCTATTAAAATCTAAAAGCAACGAACGATCAATAGGATCATTGGAACGTTTGTTGGTTGCCCTAAATAGTTGTATTTTGTCTTTACCAACGAACGATCGTTGAATAGTACACGATTGATATTGACAGTACTATTCACACCATCCACGCATCTGACTCTCTGCAGAATAGGTGTAAAGAGGTACACGAACGGTCGTTTAAGCCTAAAATGATAATTCAACTTTTGGACCACCTTCACTCGACCATCATCCTTATAAATAACCTCATTCACCCCTCAGCTCATCCACCACTCGTTCCAAAGTCCTTCACCCCCAAAGTTTATGAGAGGTTGAGAATTTGAGGAATAAAGCCTTGTGATAAGAGAGAAAACTTGGAAGACTTCATTCTCCAAGAAGGTAAACCTCAAAACTCCATGTCTAGACTCTGTTTTACTCTCCAAATATTGAATCATGTATTTATGAGGTTTAAAATATGCATGTTTTAGAGATTTCATTATTTTTACCTTATAATACGTTTTCGTAAAAAGATTATGAGTTTATGTGTATTTTCACAATTTTTCACGTTCATATATCTTTATATGATTATATGAGATTATTGGAATGTTTAGATTCAGTTTAAAATAAGTTTCAATGTTGATTAAGTTTTGTCAGGCATTCTGACTTATGAACGAACGATCGTTTATTGGCAAAATGAACGTTCGGTCTAAACAGGGAACGATCGTTGGTACTCAGAATTGCATAATTAGGGTTTTTTTACGTTAAATTAGGGCTACGTGTTTTATTAGTGGTCTTTAGAAATAAGATAACATTCTTAGCATATTTTGGGAATGTTTCGCAATAACAAGAATTACAGAATGACTGGAGATTTTGATAAGCGTTCAAGGTAAGTAAATAACTGAATAAGAAACTGTATTTACTAAAATGTGTGATATGTGAGTTGATTGAGCACTCTCTTTTATGTTATGATAAATATAAATATCATTATCTTTTAATAAATTAACAATATTTGCATCATATGACATGATACACCGATTCGTGCGGTATAATAGTCATGAGCTTATCATTATTACAAGTTAATCCTATGGTCAAATATTTTATTGATGTGTGTGTGCCATGGATTCAGTGGTTATAATTTTGTGACCAATGCACTATTCTTCAAGTGAGATCACTGTTACTGCTTTGCTAATCAGTGTAGACCACTCGAGGTTGGACTACTAATATAAGACGGTATATTTGTGCAATGTCCAGGCACCAAAATTATACCAAAAGTCTTACAAGGACGCGCAAACCCTGCTGAGAGGGGGTAATGTCTCGAATAAACCATATTGTTAACATATGACTTAATTTATAATATATGTATAGCATATTTTCTGCATTAAAACCTAAGTACTAAACCGCCAAAATTATGCCACTTCCTTACAAATAAAACCAAAACCTTTCTTATGGCATAATAACGGAGGTAGAGTGCCCCATTTAGAAGAAAACCATGCCATTTACAACCGCCTTTGAAGTTCATTTTATAAATTAGTTTCGTACTATTTTACTTACTAAGTTTGTGAACTTACTCAGTTACTTCTCTTCGGTGGTAAAACCACCCTAGGATTCCGGCTAGTTGTGGGATGTCTCTTCGAGACAATGATATCATGAAGGCAGCTCGTATACTCAGGTTTGATTAGCTAATTAAGTTGTAGAGCTTTGTGCCTATTATTGATGATAGAACTATTAATTTATTGTTAATTAGCTCAGATCAATTACTTTCACTATTTACTCTGATAATTAGTATTAAGTAGTGAATTCAGTTAGTTACTAGTATACTAATTTGGATATCTTATAAAGATAGGGTAACCAAATTAATTGGACTAACAATTAAAATATTAGTGATTCTAAGTCGATGTTTTACATAATCTCTTTTTGAAAGATTACAGATATTCCTAAGTCTTATTTCAAAAGATATAAGACTAGAAGACGAACTACAGATTTGATTACAAGTTAATTAAATTTCTGAGGCATTACAGGTAGTCCCTCGGCATCTCGTAGAGTCAACCATTCATGGGGAAATTTTCCTGTCGAAAATGAGTAAGCCAACTCAATTTTAAATATTTTTTTATTGTGTTGGTTTGTTCTGAGCTACACGATAAGTTTAGGTTATTGTATCCTAGAGGAAAAAGAGAGTTTTTTTTTGAAAAATAATAATAATAATAATCAAACAAGACCCTTGACTTTTATTTAGGAGGACTCCTAACCCTTAATCTGAATAATACTAAATGTCATTCTTATATATCTCTTGTGTTACTCAAAAAATAATATGACTTTTAAAATGACTATATAATAGATAATTATTAGATTTTGATTCAATGGTAATTGTAAAAGCCACATCATTTTTAGAGTGACACAAAAAAGACACAAGAATAACATTTAGCATTACTCCCTCTAACGCACAAGGAAGAAAACTTTCTCAAGTGTGAAAGCTTTAAGATAAACATGCATATCACTTCATGGATTAATTAGTGTAATTCTGCTTATCTTTCCCCACTTCTCACAAAAAAAAAAAAAAAAAAAAAAAGAAACACACACACACACTTATGGGAGCATATGAGATTTTTGAGATTTATTTGTTAGCAAGTTTTCTTATTTTTCTCTTTGGGAACCTTTTTTTTTATTTTTCAGTTTATTATTTGTCCGTTATATTTTTAGTATTTTTTTTTGGTATAGTATTTCAGAAAGAATACATAATGCTCGAAAAGAATAAAAATATATTTAATTATTAGTTTGGCTCCCCCAACGGTTAATTTGTGATTCCCACCACTAATTCTAGGGGAAAATACCTTTTACCCTCCTAAAGTATCAACACATTGGTATTTTAGCCCCCAATGTTCAGAAAGTGACATTCGACCTCCTTAAAATATTTCACGTTGGCAAACAATACCCTCTGTCCATTTTTTCTGTTATTTTGGACAGAAGTTAAGTCACGTGCGTTGCACGTGACTTTTTTTCTACCTAAAGAAAATGCCCTTTGGAGGCTAAAAAACAATTTTTTTTTTTTTCAAATAAAAAAAAATAAAAAAAAAAAAAAAAAAAAAAAACAACAAACCAGGGGTGGGCTACCAACGGGCAGCCACCCCTTCGTGGTGTAGGGGCTGGCCTGTGAGCCACCCCTAGAGACTGTTGGGGGGGCTCGCCGCCACCCTTTGGCCCATGGGGGTGGCGTGCGACCACCCCCGACCACATCTGAGGTGGATTGCGGGCCACCCTAGAGTTAGGGGTGGCATTCGAGCCACCCCAAGTGGTGGCCGCGTAAATGCAGCCACCTTTAGGGTTGCTAGGCTGGCGCGCCGCCACCCAGAACTAGGCTAGGGGTGCGCACAGCCAGCCCAGCAAACCCTAGAGGTGGCGCGGCCACGACTGGGAGTGATGTTTGCTTTGGGGGTGGCCGCGAGCCACCCTAGAGGAGCCAGGGGTGGCCGCGCGCCACCCCATATCTGGGTTAGGGGGTGGCGTGGGCCACCCCAGCAAACCCTAGAGGTGGCCGCGTTTTACACGGCCATCACTGGGGGTGGCTCGCGGTGGTCGGGGTGGCGCGCGGCCACCCCCATGGGCTAGGGGTGGCGCGAGCCACCTAGCAGCCTTTAGGGTGGCTCGCAGGCCAGCCTCTGGGGGTGTCTCGTAGGCCAGCCCCTCCACCACGAATGGGGTGGCTGCCAATGGGCAACCACCCCTAAAAAAAATTTTTTTTGAAAAAAAAAAAAAAAAAATTGATTTTTTAGCCTCAAAGGGCATTTTCGAATATTTAGGGTAGGGTAAAAACTTCTATCCAAAATAATAGAAAAAATAGACGAAGGGTATTATTTGCTAACATGGGATACTTCAAGGGGGTCGAATGTTACTTTTTGAACATTAGAGGCTAAAATGCCAATAGGTAGATACTTCAAGAGAGGTAAAAGGTATTTTGCCCCTAATTCTACCATATCCAAGAACTTAATCTATTCCAGCTCGATCTTAGAGAGGAGGAGATTGACTTTCTATGTATATTTGTATATATCTAGCAGAGAAAGTTACACTACTTTTACAAAGATTAAAAAAATCATGAAATATATATATACTAACAAAAGAGATATACGAGTGCAATCCAACTTGCCATATATATATAATTATAACATGTGGAAAGGACATATTAGATGAAAGGCAACTACTCAGACAAATATTGATGAGATGGAAAGAGAAGATCAAGAGAAAGACCACGATCGCTTTTAATCGATAAAGGAGAGAAAGATTCACAATTTAGAAAGTATTATAATTAATTAAGTTCCTAGAATTTCCACAAATCATAATTCATACAAATTGCTAACTACTTATAGAAATTAAATTTTGATCCTCTCTCTTTTCCAAATTCTATTAATCTCAACACAAAATGATTTTCTTTTGACATCCCTATCATCGTGTATGAACAGAATCTTAAATTGACAAATCCTTAAGGCATGTATATTCTTTTGATCCTCTCAACTAGTCCAGATTCTATAAATCTCAACGCCAAATGATGTTTTTCTTCTTTGACCTCCCTAGTCCCTACCATGTATATTATTCCTCCTTAAATCTTTGGATTTGGCTCAAAAAAAAACAAAACAAAAGTTAGTTGGCCATGCATGCAGTGCAACATAAATCCACTAAAACAAGAAAAAAAACAACTAAAGAACGGATCGACCATGTCGGCGAGGCCGGCTAGTGAGTGGCAGGGACGGAGGGAGGGGGGGCCGTAGGGGCCTTGGCCCTCCCCAAAAAAAAAAAAAATTTAAGCTTAATTATAAGCTAATTTTATTTTTTTTGCCTTTTGGCCCATATCCAAATTTTTTTTGGTCCTACCTTAAATTTTTTTAGTTTTGGCCCATACCCATTTTATCTGTTAGCTCCGTCCCTGGTCAGTGGCATCTATAATTGATTGCATGTGGGAAAAGCATTATAAGCATAAAACAAACAAAAGATAAGGACACAAATTCTCAAAGTTATGTCTTTATGACTTTATCTGTTTCATGGTCAGATCTATGAAAAAAAGGACAATGATCGATGGATGACTAGATTTATTGTGAACTTACTGCACTGCACTTTTGTAGTAATGCGAATGACTTCAAAAGGCAGAAAACTCCAGATTACAAATAAGACAAGCAGTAATAATTAATATCAGTACTCTGCCTTAGAATCGATCCCATTGGACTGACGACGAATATATAAGAAGACTACTCGAAGAGGAGATATGTATATATATCTACTCTTGCTGCATACATATGTACACTAATTAAGCTAGCTGCTTATATATAAATTTTCTTCCTAAGAATCTTCTCCGTGTAGTAATGGCTACTTTATTAAAGGCAAAGGCAAGGGCAATTAGGGTGGGGATTGTCTCCATAATCATTGCATTAATGATTGTAGAGAGTTCGGGGGCACGTCTTTCTCCTGCGGCCGGTTTCTCAACCACGCCAGAAAAGATTGACGCTCGACGCATTACCTTACGTGAAGTGCAAGTAAAGATATTCGGCAACTACCAACGAAGGTTGGCGAGGATTGGTGCCACAGGTGCCACAACCCAGAGAGTCGCACCTGGAGGACCAGATTCTCAACATCACTAGCGCGCTATGCCCACTTTTTCTCGTTATCTTATAAATAAAATCCCAAGATAAGATTAATGACAAAAATAAAAAGCGAAAATAATGTCTTTCTCGTGATCGTACTCTGAAAGAAAGGCATATTTTAAGCTGTGTGTACGGAAGTAAAACTTTCATTTGTCATGTATGCATGCCTTGTCTCCTTATCTCATTTGCTGGGGGCTTTTATTATATAGTTTCCATGCATTAATTTGCATTATCTTGTAAGAATATTATCTACTGTTGTCAATGGATTACATGTCTTTATATTACTATATATACTCAGTGTTCAAATTTGAGTTTGGGCTAACTTTCGGCCGTGGCTCTGTGGGGTTTTAGAAATCATTTTCTATTGCATTAAACAATGAAAAAAACACAAAATAAACTAAAATAAATAAAATTTTAAAAATTATTTTACGTCAAAACAAACGAAGTCGCAAACCAATTAGGCAATCACCTAATTAAGGCCACCATTGAATAAGGCCCCCAAAATCCAAGTAGTATTCGTAATTATTGTAAATTGGAATCTTAGTGTTTTTTTTTCTAATTTAGAATCTTAGTGTTATTCCACTAAAAAATAGATTAACGAAATCCAAAGAGGTAAGCTAAATCCACCCATATTTAATTGAGAACACGTATGCGAAAAGATTTGCTGCTTTTCCATCTCTATCTTTGACTTTCCATTAAAAAACGATTAAAGATATCTACTTATGTTATGGTTCATTTGGGTTTGTAATTTTAAAAAGTGTAATTTAGAAATACTAATTTTAAAATATGTGATTTGAAAATATAATTTTTAAAAACGCAATTAAGAGTTTAATAAAATTACAATTTAACCTTTAAAATTTTGTATTTTCAAAAAAGAACCCAATTGCCAGCGATTTGAAAACACCAATTTTTTACGTTTTCAAATTACAATTTTTTTTTTTAAAATATAATCTAAAACAATCCATTTTTTGTAATTTAATTTAAAATCACATTTTTTTATCTACAAAATCACAATACTAAATACACCTTAAGAGTCTAGTCATCTTTAATTGGCAACACTATATAGGAAGAGATTTGCTTATCTCTTTTTCTATGTGACTTTCCATAAAATAAAATGATTAAAGAAATCCAAAGAGGATAGCTAAAAGTCTACTCATCTTTTATTGGTAATACACATAGGAGGAGATTTCTCTTCTCGCTCTCTCTCGGTGACATTTCATATAAAAAAAAATAATAAATAAATAAAATGAGAGGTGACAAATCAGGTTTTATTGTTCTATCTTTAAAATTTACTTTATATAGTCATAATATTTTTTTTTTATTATAATCGTATTTATTTAATTTGAAAATATTTCTAATTATAGATGTCTACTAGAAAATATGCATCTGGATATGAAAAACTTAAACAAAACAAAAAAAAAGTAGAAAAATTAATTGAATCTCAGAAGGATCTCTAAATAAATTTGTTAGTAGCAATAAACAAAATATAAATAATAATTTAGGTGAAAAATTGGTAAATGAACAACAAATTCATCAGAAAGAATTAGATAATGATGTTCAAATATGTAATACACCGATTATTGATGAAGAACTTAATGAAAGTTTAGAAGAAAATAAAAATAATAATGTTGTATATGATTTTATTGTTACAAATATTTATGAACCCGGTCAATGGAAAAATATTGATACAAAACTAAGAGATTTATTAGTAGAAAAAGGTTGAATAAGAGACAACAATATAAATTTTCTCAAAGATGAGAACTCTATACATTTTTCTAGTACATTTTATATACAAAAATTATCAAATGGGGAGAAACATGATAGAAAATGGCTAGTATATGGAAAAGATTTAGACAAAATATTTTGCTTTTGTTGCAAGTTGTTTAATTCAAAATCTAGAGTAAGTCAAGTAGCTAACGAAGGAACAAATGATTGGAAAAATCTTAGTACTAAACTTAAAAAGTCATGAAACAACCAATGAACATATTACTAACAACCAATGGGAAAAAACTCATGCAACATGTCACGCATCCCGTTGGAATCGGCATATATTGGCTCCTTATGAACGTGGGTGTTAGTAGCCTAACTAGAAGTAGCTCCTAGTTGTTCCCCATGAAGTGCCATTGGCACACCTCATACATGGGCAACGAATCATCCCATTGGCAGCCCCGTTATTAAATGCAAACTCAAAAAAATCATTAACCCCTCTAACATACTCTTCTGACCATTAATTCTCTGTCATCCAACTCTTGTCCATCACTTAACTACATCAAACACATAGAAACTTACTAACCATTATCTAAAAGTTGAACACTAAAACACCTTATAATGCTTTTTATTTTTCTAGTTTTATTTAACACCCACCGGCCAAATTATGAAAAAAAAAATGGAAAAAATTCAACATACTCCCCTCAAACTACCACCCAAGTGACAATGTTCCCCCTAAACTTTCAATTGTGACAATGTCTTCCCTTAAACTACCAAACAATTGTCAATGTCCCCAAGACCAAAAAATTACAAAAACGACCCTTACTAAAATCTTTATAATTTTTTTTTTTTAATTTTGAATTTGGCCAATTGTGTGGTAGTGTTTTTTTTAAAATAAAAATTAAATTTTTTTTTTCTAGCCCTTATAAATTCGAAAATAATAATAATAAATAATATAATAATAATAATAATAATAATAATTTTTAATTTATTTTATGTTTTTAAATGAAAATATTTATAATTGTTTAAAATTTTGAATGTGGCCAATTGGGTGGTAGTTTTTTTTTTCTAATTTTTTTTTTTTTTTTTAGCTTTAGTTTTTCTAGAATTTTTTTTTATTTCATTAAGAGATATTTCATCCTTGATAGTACATTAATAATTGTTTGGTAGGTTTTGGAAAAAACATTGTCAATTGAGTGATTTGAGGGGGGTACTTTTGTGCCCCAACCTTATGGAGCCCATCACTGGCTAAGCCCATAGAGTTAAGACAACTAAACCACAACATTCAATATGATCCATAACTTAAACCATAGTTTAGGGTATCAAAAGTGACCAACAAAGAGTTCGGACAAAATAAATATAGTGTGCCACATTCAAATTCCTCAGAAAGAAATACGTTTCCCAAGACTTATTTGTATGGACACTATTTCTAGTTAATTCACAAAAAAAAAGTACAATTCAACACTTAGTTTACACTCAATGAATTGTATAGGTAAAAATAAATGTTGATATACACCCATGCCACACTGTGCTATTCGAGAAAGACAAAAACTGTCAATTAACATGTTATTCGAATAAGACACAACCATTGTAGAAATACAGTTACTTTGTCATATTATGAAAAGAATAAGTAAATTATGAGTTAGACACTCCACGCAACAATTAATAGTCAATAAATTCAGAGTCAGAAACTTCAAGACTTTGAGAAAAAACTGTGAAGAAATTTACTTACAAAGTTTGTCTTCTTCACCTTGAATTAAGTTTGTAGGCAATATATATTAGTCCGAAAGTTCAATCACTATCAGTTTGTTTGCAAAGCGTAGGTGGGTGAGGCCCGTCCAAGAGGTATGTTTCAGTGGCAACCAAAGCATATGTTTTCACTTGCATAATCCTTTTTTTTCTCTACACAACCTTGTAGGCAAACCCATACAAATTTGTTTCTTTCACCGAGAACGGCTTGGTTCAAGGGTTGAAAGATAGATCATACCAGTGAATGAACAAGTACCTAGCCAACCAAGTGTAGTTGAACATTAAAGAAAATTGAGAATTGAGAATTTCTAATCTACCCAAAAAGTAATTAAATGTTTGCACATTTCATCAATATAAACAAAATTTGACATAGATTAAAATAATATTTTCTAAAAAAATTCTTCTCAAATCTGTACAGTAAAACTTTTTGCTTTGAATCAAGAGCAAAATTAAAAAAATACTGGAGCTACGTGTGTGGTGGGCAAAGAATCTTCTCTAAATCAAAGACCATATATTAGTATTTTTTTTTATTCATTGTCTTCTAATAAATTATATTACATAAAAATAAAAATAAAGGTAGCTAACGTGTGTGGTGGGCAACGAAGGAAGAAAAGCAGTGGATCTAAAAAAATAGTATCAAAATAAATTGGAAAAGGTATTTATATACGCAGCATCACATTAATTAAAAATAATCTTGACCGTACATCATGCTATCAATATTTTCGCAGCTCGTGTTGAGCCGACAAATTAGATCAGTAGCAGATTCAATAGAAAAAAGAAAAAAAAAGAAAGAAAAAAAAGAAAAGCAGTAGCAGACCCAGTACTCCCTCCAGTTCAGAATCACCCCGCGCGAAGCTGTGGATCACGTTAAGGTTTGCTTTCCTCGCCTGACACTGCAGGCAGCTGCTGGTATTATAATCTGAAGGTTCAAGAATGAAGGGTAGCGGCGTGAGATGACTGGGATAGATAGATAAAAGTGCAGCTTTTAATTTTTGAATTCTAGATATATTGCGGTGATTTCCAATTATATTGAATAATCAAAATTTTAGGAAGGCTGGTTTAATTGGAATAACTTCATCCTACGTACCTCCCACATACCCGCCCATCTGCTTGTTTCTCGGGACAATCCCACCCAAACACCATTCCGTTCGAAATTTCAGGAAGGCTAGGATTTTGTGTGCACACTTTTGCCTCTTCTAACAACGTTTTTTAGCAAAACGCCGATATATCATTTACCTTTCCCAGCGTTTACATAACATAAGTCGGTAAAACTCCCAAATGAATGGCGTCTCCCGAAAACGCTGCTACGGATATTCTTTAACCGCATTTGGGGTAAACGTCGTTAAAGAAAACGCCGAGAGACCTCCGTTTTTTTGTAGTGTTTATATTGACAGAATGACTTTCATTAGTTAGACACCATTGTTCTGGGAGTTTAATGTCTAACCACTTAATGGTTTGAGGAATGCGAATATTCGCATTACTTTGACTACTTTGAATCAATAGCATTTGACTCTTAGGGCTTCGCTAAATTGCCTGGAAATTCATGTTGGTTCTAGTGCACTTATAGTAAATCCTATAGATCAAAGCTAAAGGCTGTACCCCTTCTAAGACTCTGTAACCTGACGTCTTGATGTTCAAGGTTAAAGCTTTTAAAATATGAGGATCACTTAGGCTTAAAGTAAAATCTGGATAACAGTCAAAATCGATCAAACCATTATGCAGACTTGATTCAATGGCTCCAAGGATGCTATTGCTGAAGTCAGTGAATTAGGCATCTCTTGAACATAAAAGATTGAGGCGTTGAGGCCTTTTCTTGTTAATGGAACTAATCCGATATGAATATATTTATGGCCATCTGACTTATGTTTTCTTATGGACTTAGGGCTAAAGAGCTGACATGTTTCATGCTCTTTACTTAAGGCATAGACTTGTTCAACAGTTTTGACATGCTGTTCACTTTTGAATGATGCCAAAGACCATGTGGACTTCTTGTAGATGTTCTTAATGAGAACCTTAGGAATGTTCCAGACATTGAATTTAATGTTTGAATCATCCTGGTACTCAACTTTTTCTTCATTAATAATCTCTGGGAGCCTTCCCATGGAAGACCTAGAGCTTACTGATGAATTAGATCTAAAAAACTTATTCATCTTTACAAATGACTTGAAATTTAAACTTTTCAGCTCAAATCATTTATTGTTCTTCTCCCACACATGACTGTGGTGGACTTTCACTCTGCTTATGATGCATACACATACCGACGATCCTTATACATACCCGCTCATACCTATCCGCTCAGGCCTCGCTCTGGGACTTACTATTTGGACCTAGAACTTTACTGTTTGGGTGGTACGGATCTGGTGGTACAACAACAGCAAAATAAAAGCTTAACATAGAAATGAACAAAATAAAACAATAGCAGATCTAAACTTAGAGCACAAATATACCAGCCACTTGGGCAGATGAACAAATAACTCAGAAAATAATACGATTAGATGGCTCTGATACCAAAAGGGGGTGGAAGCAGAGACACTTAGTAAAATAAAGTGCGAAGAGTGGTGTAGACAGAGAAATGGTGAGAATATGTGAAGAGAGTAACTAACATAAAAACTTCAACATCATAATCTGAATATAATAAAACAAAATATTCGAAGATCATGAAGATACTTGAAAGTAATGCTTAATTTCAAATTAATGAAAACTTAAAACTTACAGATAACTTAGAACAGAAACGTTCTGACTTAATACATCTTCAAATATTACAAAATGAAATATAAGAAGTGTTTACAATATTTGGCTTAGTGAGGGAATTCGGGATATCTTCTGACTGAAGGAGATGGATGTGAATTGCCTCTGCCTTCTCCTTCAAAGAGAATCCTTGAATAACCTTCAGGGCCTGGAGGAAATCATGAGATTCCTGACTTGGGATAGGCATTTAAGTGTTGTTTTGAATGCTTTAGCCGAAAGTAGATACCTTCTGCTTTTACTTGGGTAAAAGGTACCGAAAGTAGGGGTAACTTCATATGCTTTCTGCTCTTACTATTGGTGAACAGTATTTGGTCAAGAGCTTGACTTTACATCTTGTCTTTTCTACCAACATGGGGTAAACTTGTAAACTTAGTCAAAGTCAGCATAAGGGTCCTTTGCTTCTTGAAAGGAGTCTTTGAGCTGGTCTAGGTGAACGGAAGATTCTGATGAGGAGGCATTATCTTCATCGTCATTGGCTTCAGTTGCTTGATTTAAAATGGCTTGGGCAATGGCCAAGAGATCCTTCTTGGAAGTCTTCTTATCTTTTGATGAAGAGGACTTCTTTCCTTTAGAGGAGGAGGCAGAAGGACTGTGCTTCTTTGGGGCTTGGGGGAGATGTGGAAAAGGCTCCTGTTGGCTTAAAGATACTTCTAGGGAAGCTGCTTGTGTGTCTCTAGAGAATTCTGTATAGAGACGTTCTTAAACTTTGGCGAAGATATATTTATCCAACCACTTGACTGAGAACTGTCTTGAAACACAGTTGTTGCTTAAATTAAACTGTCATTTCAATATCAGGGAATCCTGAAAAAAGAGAAGAAATGGAGTGAACTTGGAAATAAGGACTGTTGTCCTTGAACTTGATATATAGTCAAGAAATATCTGACTGTATCTTGAACTTCAATTGGCATGATCTCAGTGATTGGACCATGAACTTGCCGCCATTTGAGAAACCATAAGGGAAAGGGACTTTTAAAGTGTTTATCAAAATTGATAAACCAGGAGGGAGAAAAATTTTCAAATTGATAAAGGAAGACCTTATACCAGGCTTCAATATAATCATGATATGAAAAAGGAATATCATGCTTAGGAAGGGGTTTAGTAGCATGGGGAGGAATTTCCCATTGGGCTTGAGAGATGAATCTCATCACATAAAAATGATGATAGATCAACTTTTCTTTTGTGTTAGGATTGTCATAGATCGGAGTGATCTGGACAGACTTAGTGTGAAAGAGGATATCGGTATAATACCGAAAGGACTTAAGAAGATGAGTAGCAGGGAAATGCCAACCAGGTAGGTAGTATTTCTTTGCTAAAACTTCGGGGGTTTTGAGATGACTTAGATCTTGTTCGACCATGAATAAATTCATGACAGGAGACTTATGGTAATGCCAAAAGGCAGGCTTTTGTGGGGAGGAAGAAAAAGGGTCATATGCACTTACCAGAGCAGTCTGGTAAGAGGGCTTAAGAACCGTACCAAGGATGGTAAACTTGTTAGCTACTTCAAGAGCAGAGCTGGGCTTAGAAGGACTAGGTTGACTTAGTTGGCTTAGGGTTAAAAGCTTGGGAGGAGAATTTGACTTAAAGGGATCAGGGATTTTTCCCATCCGTTGATCTCTTTTCTGGAGTTTCCTTTCATGTTCTAGTTGCAACTGGAGTTGTTTCTTTTTATCCATTCTTTCCCTGCAAAAATTCACTGGTTAAGAAATCAGGAATTGAATTTTGACTTCCTTTGATGTATTCGATGTCAAAATCAAATGTGCTTAAAATTGCTTGCCATCTTGCAAAAACCTGTTTTGATGCAACGTTTTGAACATCTTTTTCTAAAACATGCTTTGCAGATTTGCAATCGACTCTTATCAAAAACTTTTGATTTAATAAATCATCTTGAAACTTAGAAATGCATAATACTATAGATACAATCTCTTTTTTAATAGTACTATAATTACTTTGTGAAGGGGCTTATAGTTGATGACTAATCTTGAGGCTCCTCGTTCTAGTTCAACATTTTTCTGAACATAGAAAGCTGAGCAAGACCAGGGAGACTTACTTTTTCTGATTATGCCTTTCTTCAGCAAATCACTTACTTCATTATAACAAAATTCCATAGTTTCTTGACTCATTTGGATGGGTCTAGCCTTAGTGGGGATTTTCCTTTCATCAAAATCTTTGATGTAAGGAAGACTTACAGTGTGTTTCTTTCGATGCTAAAAAGCAGTAGGAAGATCAGAACAGACTTCTCTTTTAATCCTATCTTCAAAGAGATGAATTCTTTGTTGAAGGGTTTTGGAATTTAATTGTTCTTCAATTTGTTTAACTTTAATCTCTTCCTGCAAAAATGTAACATGTTGAGTTTTTGCATTGATAAGATTAATGGACTTAAAAATTGAATTGCTTTGATAAGCTCTCAATTGGCTTAGATCAGGTTTATTAAGAAACTTAAACTTAACAGGTTCACCTAAAGGATAGGTGGTCACTCCTTCATCATCTGTTGTAAATGGATACAGCAAGGTGATAAAAGGGAGGCCTAAAATGACTTTGTCAGACATGTTTCTGACTAAGACAAATGATTGTTTGAAACAAACACTATCTTGACATACATGAGCTTTGTTGAGCTCATAGCTTATGTGCATTTTACTGCCATTGGCAGATCTTAGGATTTCTTTGGACTTATTGTAATACTTGGTTGGAATTAATCCTTCCTGTATACAACTTAAATCTGCACCTGAATCTATTAAAGCAGGAACAGTTAACTTAAAATCATCAATGATGATTGTAACTTTAGAATACCATTTTTTTAATTTGGATTTTATTTAAAAGTCCTAAGACATTTTCTTGAAGGTGGAGGACTTCATCTTCCACTTGCTTAGGGTTTTCGTCGTCGGCTTCGCTATTATGGCCACTGTCGGCTAGGTTAGCGGCTAAATTAGCAGCTGACTTAAGACCTAACTCAATTTTAAGGAGATTAACATCTTGTTCTAATTCATGATGTCCTTCCTTAAGGCTTTTAAGTTCAGACTTAACTTGTTTAAGTTCAAGTTGCAAATCATTAATTGTGATTTGTTCTTGGGTTTATTAAACTTTTTTAAAGTTTCAGTTATGCTTATTTCGGGCTTAGAAGATTGACCTTCTTCTTTGTGAGTTAGAAGCTTTCTTAACTTTTTTAAGTATTGGGCTTTTAACTCAACGTTTTCAATTTTACTTATTAACTCAAGTAAGAGTTCTTCTTGTTCTTCATTTTTTGTTAAGACATTAATAGTTTTACAGCAACTGTCTTGGCAACCAAAACTTATCTTTGGGGACTTAGGATTGTTATTATTGCACGAGCAATAACTGCTTGAAGATGAACTTGGGACTAAGAAATCAGACTCATGTTCACTTGACTCAGTATCTCTAATCTCTAAAACTTTTATTAAGTTTTCTTTGTCTTCATTAGAGATTTGTAGTTGCTTAATGGCATTTTTGGCCTTGCAGTTGGCTGCAAAGTGGCCTTTCTTTCCACACTTATAACATCCAGATTTAGACCTTTGTTTAGGTTTGTTAAATCTAGATTTAAACTTATGTTCAGGTTTCTTATAAAACTCATTAGATTCAAAATTTCTTTTGTATCTTTTGGATGGTACTACAGAATGTAGACCATATTGTTCACAGAAATTTCTCATTTCATACTTAGCTTTTCATTTATCCTTATTGGCTTGGTTTGATATTTTCATATCTATACACATTTTTAATCCTTCTTTTTGGATTATACTTATGAGATTTCCGTAGATGAAATTGTCATAGTTTATGACATTGTTTTCATCCACAAGGACTTGTTTGATCTTATGGGCAAAGAGATTAGGCAGACCGTTAATGAATTTTTCTTTTCAAAACGGTTGATTGATGTCATCTCTAAGCATGACTCGAGAGATGAATACATCTTTGTACCATCTAAAATCACTTAGGGTTGGACACCTAAGATTAGTGAGCTAGTCATATATCCTAGATACCAAATCACTTCGGGTGCCAATGAAATGTTCAATAATGGTAAAAACCAAAGTATTGATAGCATCAAAATTGGCCATTACAGCTACTTCATTGAAGAGCGAAATTCCTTTAGGGTCTGTTTTGACCGCAAATCAAATTTCATCTTTAGCTTGCTGGGTGAAATGCTTATCCCACCATTGTAAGAGAATTCCTGTGAATCCTGTAACAAGGAGATCAAGGACTTCTAATTGGCTTAAAATATGGTTAAAATAGTAACTATTTGCAACCATAGACACATGAGTTAGCTTATTAATCAGTTCTTGTTCANGGTAAACCATCTATATTCCATTCATAGAGTTTATCAGGAGACACTGAAAATTGACTTTGGAAATTTCTTTCTTCATATTGGATATCCGGAGGTGTTGGCCCGGGATACCAATTCTTAGTTAGAGTTGTGGGGTTAACTCTAGGCTTATGGATCCTATTCAATTCAAGATTGGAAAAGGCTTGTTCAATCTGCTTAATTTCCGTATCAGAATCAGATGCCGATGAGGTTTCTGTATTTGAGGCTTCAGGGATGGATACTACCTTTATAACTTTGGAAGATCCAACTTGATTAGTGATGAGTTCTTTAAGAATTTGCTCAATTTTTTCGACAGACTTATCTTTGTTAACCTTTAAAGCATTCCCAATTTTTATCTCAGGTTTGATTAGAGGTTTTTCTTGCTTAACAAGCGTTTTATCTAACTTATCTTCAATTTTATCCAATTGTTTTCCTATGGTGTGTAGGAATTGATTGGTGAAATTGTTTTGTTCACAAATTTTTCTTATGTCTTTATTATCAGTTATAACCTTAAAGGGAGAAGCTTTTACTTTAGTCTTAAGGTGACTTATGACTATGTTTTCCATAGGAGGATGGCTTGAGGAAACAACTGTGTTATCTGTTCTAGTTGATTAGTCATCAACTATAAGCCCCTCAACAAGGTGTTGGAATGG
>FXXK01001888.1:0-11094 GCA_900184695.1 Betula pendula
CTGATATGAGATCTAGGAACCGTTTGAGAGAAATTAATTTCCCAATCAGAGTGAGATTGATGTTACGAATCTCTTCAGGTGAACAAGGCCATAACGGAGGAGGAGTATCCTTCCAATTAAGAGCTTGGGTTTTGGAAATAATGAGATCCATGGAAAGGATCTGGAGAAAGGAAAAAAGTAAGAGGAGAGAGAAGAGAGCTCAAAAGAGAGAGCGGATCATTTTGTCAAATTGCATGTTATTATAAAGTGTTCGAGCATTATATTTGTATTCAAGTAATATCTTCCCTTACGGTAATTTTAAAGTCAAATAACATATCATCTACTTTGCTTCGTATGTGTGCTTTACCTTTTTCGTACCCGAGTTTTTTCATATTTAGCTTAAGGTGCCTGGAATGGATCGTGACGAGCCTCCCCATATGAGAGTTGTTGTCATGAATCACTCTCTTGAAGCCATTATACAACAACACGATAGTGGGAACTACGTCATAAAATTGCTAACCAATGTAGGATTGTGCCAAATTGCAGCCACAATGCAAACTATTGTGCCAAGGGCATTCACACAAGCCAAGTTGAAGGCATGATACCATTGTCTTGTAATGGAATGCCGTTAAATTCATAACTTGTCAAATAATCATATGGCTTTTGTTTGGAATGAGAAGACCAACACTATTAATGCACGAGACTATTCATGGGCTACCGTTATTAATGACCGTCATTTCGGGAACCTATAGAGTCGTAGTTTCCTGTTGTATGCAAGGTAGCATGTTCATTTCTTTTATCTACCGTGTTCGATGTGAACTGTGTTTTAAAGTAAGCCTAATAGAATATGGTTTGCAAAGAGTTTGTAACTTGTTTTCTTTAGAGATTTATCTTCAAGCAGGTTATCATAGAATATTTACGTTGGGTTGATTTTTATTCTAATGTTATGAACCTATTTGTTTGTTGAAGCATGATACGTACATCGTCTTGTTAATTCAATGCCTTTAAATCATAACTTTTCAAATAATCAATGGCTTTTGTTCTGGAACGAGGAGACTAACATATTAATGCACGAAGACTATTCATGGGCTACTGTTATTAATCACCGTCATTTCAGGAACCTATAGAACCGTAGTGACGCAGCACGGAGAAGAATTTCCAGAAAATATAGTAGAACAACAGAAAATAAAATAAATTACGTTAATTCATAGTCTCACCGAAATAACGAAGAGGAAGAGGTTGAACCAGAGTCTCATTGTCTTGGTAGAGTCTCACCACCAAAAGGAAGAGAAAATACATCTCAAACAAAGCATCTGTTTTTCATTAATCATCAATCTGTCCCTATAGAAATACAAAAGAATACGTAAATAGACTCTGATAGAAACCCTAACCCTAAATTGACTGACTTTTGGGCCAAGCCCGTTATTGAATTATAAAATATACAAACTCTTAAAAAATAACTCTAATCCTAATTTGACTGACTTTGGGCCAAACCCATTAGAGAATTACTAACCTTAAAAATACTAATGACCTCAATAATGAATAAAACTTAAATAAATCTAAAACCTAATATTCTTTCTTATTCTGCATCATTCTCCCCTTCCTTCGAAAAAACTCGACCTCGAGTTTAGAAAGGTGAAAAAAATGGTCTTGAAGCCCAATTCCTCTAGTCTTGAAAATTTTGGTTTGCTGCGAACATAGGCTTGAACGTGGCCTGATGAACTGTTGCTGGCACGACTTTCAAAATTGCAAAACCAAACTATCTGATAAGCCATTAGCTTTCAATAAACATCCCTTTTTCTTTTTCTTTTTTTTCTTTTTTTCTTGTTTTGCTTTTGTCGAAACTTGAAACATCTGCATTTTTTTTTTTGACTTTGTTTGACTAGCTACTTAACTTCACAACCGAGCATCCCTCTTCTTTTTTTTTTTTTTTCTCCTCCTGAACCAAACATCCGAAACGAATCTTCGCAACCTCCTTTGTTGCTTTGAATCTGAACCTCATGTTTCTTAAGCTGACCAGTCCTCTCCATGAGCTTATAGGAACTCGCAGTGGCTGGGCCGTTGGAGTTGCAAGGCGGATCTGCGGCTGTTTGGGTGGGACGACGATCAGACGTCGCGACTGAGATGAAGGTGTGTGCGTGACTATTTGGCGTCGGTGGTTGAAGAATTCGGCGATGGGAGTTGGCGGAATTAGCACTGCCAACGTCTTGTGAAAACAAAATCACTGCTTGAGGGGAATGGTTTGTTGGGTTTGCCAAAAGAACGGGCATTGTGGGGCTGAAAATTTGTGGGATTTGTGGTAATATGGGCTGTGAGTGGGGCAGAATTGCTGTGCTTTTGTGGGCTTTGTGGTAGTTTTGGGGAACGATGGTTGGAGTTCGGGTATTGACAGGGTTGGGTTTGTTTTCCCTTCGGTTTTGAACAGCAGTGGCTGCCGATTGGCTGGGGAGATTGGGGTCTCTGTGTGTTGCTGGTGTCGGTTGTTGCGTTTCTTGGGTGGGGATGGTACCTTAACGGGGTTTTCTGTTGTGTTCCTTTTGTTTTGAATGGCAGTGGTTGCCGGTTTGGGATGTTTTTGGGTAGCTTTTGTTGCACGTGGGGGTGATGGTTTTCTGGAATAGAGGTGATTACATATATCCTCCATGCGACTGTTGCAATGGCGTAACTGTGTTCGTAGCATGACGGAGCAAATCTCGTTGTTGTTGGGTGTACTGAGAATACCCGTATGATCGGCAACTATAACATCTCCATACTTCTCTTGCAATTTGATTTTCATCTCTTCCCAATCGGAGATGGGTGGTAGACGAAGGCGGTGAATATATTCTTCAAACATCTGCCACAAACACGTGCTTGCCCCTTGAGTTTCATCTTTACAAAACGCACTTTTCGGGTCTGGAGAGAGAGCCAATCCACTCAAGGTAGTCTTCCAAGGCAGTGAGCCAATCCTGAAACGTATTAAGGTCCAGTGTTCATGGAAATCCGACACATCCATTGGTACCCACTTCGGGATGTCATACCGTTGCCCTTGCGTATGGAAGCTGCTCTCATATTGTCTCACGCTTCTTGGTCACGATGGGGTAATCATACTGATACATGGTGAATTTTGGGCATTGGTTAGGTATGGATTTTTGGGTTCTTGCTTTGGTGGTGGGATTTCTCGAAGGTGGCCCGGGCTTTGGTCTGTTGGGTATTTGTGAAGTGCTGTTTGTGGGTTGGAGCTGGTTGAACAAAAAAAAACTTCGATTTTGCTTTTGTTGGGTAACTGGAAAGGTTGGATGAAGGTCAGATTGTGTTTGACGGGTGTGGTGTATTTGCGTTGCGAGGTTGGATGGGTTTGAGTTGTTGTGCAGCAGATCGTCGATTGCTTCAGAAAACAATCGATCCTTGAGCTCTGATACCAATTTGACGCAGCACGGAGAAGAATTTCCAGAAAATATAGTAGAACAACAGAATAATAAGATAAATCTACGTTAATTCAGGAGTCTCACCGAAATAACGAAGAGGAAGAGGTTGAACCAGAGTCTCACTGGTCTTGGTAGAGTCTCACCACCAAAAGAAAAGAGAAATTACATCTCAAAACAAAGCATCTGTTTTTCATTAATCATAATCTGTCCTATAGAAATACAAAAGAATACTTAAATAGACTCTGATAGAAACCAACCCTAAATTGACTGACTTTTGGGCCAAGCCCGTTATTGAATTATAAAATTATACAACTCTTAAAAATAACTCTAATCCTAATTGACTGACTTTGGGCCAAACCCATTAGAGAATTACTAACCTTAAAAATACTAATGACCTCAATAATGAATAAAACTTAAATAAATCTAAAACCTAATATTCTTTCTTCATTCTGCATCAGGTGTTACTAACCTTAAAAATACTAATGACTCAACTTGAATTGCAAGAGTTTGTAACTTGTTTTCTTTAGAGATTTATCTTCAAGCAGGTATTCATAGAATATTTACGTTGGGTTGATTTTTATCTAATGTTATGAACCTATTTGTCTGTTGAAGCATGATACGTACCACGTCTTGTAATTCAATCCTTTAAATTCATAACTTTTCAAATAATCATATGGCTTTTGTTTGGAACGAGGAGACTAACACTATTAATGCACGAGACTATTCATGGGCTACTGTTATTAATCACCGTCATTTCAGGAACCTATAGAACCGTAGTTTCCTGTTGTATGCAAGGTAGCATGTTCATTTCTTTTATCTCCGTGTTTGATGTGAACTGTATTTTAAAATAAGCCTATGGAATATGGTTTGCAAGAGTTTGTAACTTGTTTCTTTTAGAGACTTATTTCAAGTAGGTATTCGTAGAATCTTTACGTTGGTTGATTTTTATTCTAATGTTATGAACCTATTCGTCTGTTTATCTAATGTATCAACCTATAACACCATTTTAGTATCTTTGTCGTTATCCATTCTTTGTCTTCTTTGAATTGTTTTGGAGCTCGACGAAGACCAAGAGATCGAAGCTACGTTTGTCCAAATTATCGTCGATGAAGACCAGAACAACACACAATGTTTTGTGGTTGTTCATCGTAGTAGGTTTCAAAACATAAGGCTGCAATGTATAATTTGAAGCTCCGCATATCATGGACCAAAGGGATATTTGGAAGTGATACGATCGCATCAGACGTGGCTGTGAGTACGTAAGAAGTCTGTTAAGTTATTCGAGAGTTGGATGGAATGACGAGACAAAAACGTTTGAGGCAAACGAGGAGATGTGAATAGAGTTTGCGTGAAGGTATGGAATATATGGAAGGTATAAAAACTAGACATTATCTACTTATGATAGATTGAAAGTCCTCATTTGGCGGCCGGATGATGATTAGGATTATGAGAAGCCTGAAAGTGTAGATCTATGACTCATAGTAGATGTAATGGCCTCGATTTTTGGACTAGTTTGTGGTAAACGTGGAGACTACAGCAATATGATTGTGGTTTCTGTTGTGTAATATGCGTTTAGACTTTGATGTTTGTCCTCAATTTTGTTGGTTTATTGTTGTGGGTTTAATGTCATGTTGAAATTGTGCCTGTTTTGTTTGTTGCCTTACTGGGTTGTGCTGGATGTTGTTCAATTCAGTTTGGAAATCACCCAGTTGGTGGAAGAAACACAAAATTGAAAACAAAAAATATGTAGAAACGCTAAACGTTTTTCTTTGTTTTCTTAAGTCGAAACGGTTTTGAAAACAATTGTCAAAATGCTTAAAGCATTGTTTTCAGTTTTCAAAAATAGTTTGCCAAACGCCTTTTTAACGAACTGAGATAAACACTTTCTTTTTTTCTTTTTCTTTTTTTTTTTTTCTCAAAAGCACTTCTCATAAATAAAAACAAAAATCGATTTGCCATACGAGCTTTATCCGTCCAAGTTTATGCTTGACGTGAGCCATTCTTTAAAACTTATCTCTATAATTCTCTTTTTAAAATTGGTTTTAAATCGTTCAAATGACTTTCTAAAAATGATGCAGCGTTTTCACAACACTTGCAATGCGCTTTAACAAAAAGTGTCAGTGAAAACATTTCTATTTCTGAGAGAGATTTTTGTTTTATAATATATTTTAGATAACATATACTTTTAGAATTAGAGTTACATGAGAAGGTCAATGTATATTTATATCTTAGTTGAACTCAGTTGATACCTGATAATAATTTAAACAAGCTGTAAGTGGGAAATATCTGATATTCCTACATATCTCTACTGCTTACTAACGTACTCGCTGCGGAAAATATCATGTAATAAAATTGTCTTTTCCTTTTGACACTACAAACTCACTTATAAAAAACACACCATAGTTTCTAATTCATAGCATAATGCCATTAGGTAAATTAAACTAGAATGTTTATAAATAACTATCAAAACATGTCACATGAGGCATATATATTCTCATATCTATAGCAAAAACGGACTTTGCTTAAGTCAGCCTATCCAAAGGTAGTAGTGTCCTACTAGCCCCATGGAAAACAAGTCCAGATACGCGTATGGGACTTCAATTCCTCTTTATCAAGATTACAGACTCAATGGAGAAATTGGCGGCCATATATGTGCGGGAGATAGCTAGAATTCATTGGGTGCCTATCTCCATAGTTTCTAACCGTGAGCTTCAGTTTACATCAAAGTTTTGGAGGAGGGTATAAGAAGTGATGGGAACCAAATTGTTTTTCAGCACGGCTTACCATCTACAAGTCGATGCACAATCTCAGACGACTATCAAAAAAAAAAAGAAAAGCAAAGGAAGAAAAGAAAATACTTAGAAGAGCACCTTGGGGAGTCCGAAAGGGGCAATGGGTTTTGGTTATTTCTCTGAGAACGGTTTCTTGGGGTTGGCTTGAGAGAGGAAGATTTGGACTTGAGCTTCTGAGAGAGGTTGGGAATCCCTAGTTTCTGCATTCTCTCCATGTTCTCTTTGATCCTCTAGTTCCTAAAATCCTCTTACCCTGAAACCTCTGCGTTTCCATTCCCTATGGATTCTTCATTGTTGTTGTGTTCATTGGTGTCCCAAGCTCTCTTTCTTCGAGACATTGTGGTTATTCCCTCTTTGAGTGCTGAGTGAGAGTGAGTGGGAGGCAAACTTTTAAACGGTCGACTCAAGAAATGAAAAGACATATGTAGTCCACGGCCTCTAGGGTCTGGCGCTCCCAGGCCCCACCATTTATGGGCAACGGAAATGGTGTTGTACAACAGAGGTCCGCGGGTTTATTCTCAGGAAGAGGGATTTTTTGGTACGAGCACTCACTCATTTTTCGAACCAGACATGAGAGAATTTTAAATGGTAATATGAAGTGATTGATGTGATATAAAAAGTAAAAAAAAAAAAATTGTTAAAAAAGTGATTGATAAAATATAAAAAGTTGGAATGTTTTGATGTTGAACTTTTTGGAGGGATTTGGAAACCGTTGCCAAACGAACCGTAGGGTCCATTTGGCAAAGGGTTAGGTTTAGTTTTTAGTTTTGAATGGTAATAAGAAAGTGATGATGTGATATGTAGTAGAAAGAATGTTATAATTTTTTGGATGGAAAAGTGACAAAAAATGTTTTAATGAATTTTTTATTTGAATAGTAATAAACAGGAAATGATATGATATAAAGAGGATGAAAGAAGTTGTTAAAATGTAATTGATGGAAACAAAAACTTGAAATGTTTTGTTGTGATCTTTTTTTTTTTTTTTTTTTTTTTTTACAAAATCTCAATTCACCCCTTTGTTTGGTAAAGGGTTTTGGTATTTTTGAGTTTTAATGGTAATAAGAAGTGTTTGATTTATTTCTTCGGTCTAGAATTTTATTTTATGAAAAAGAATATATGAAAGGGCATGTATCGAGGATCATACCCTTGTTCGCGTCCAATATTATTGCATTGGGGGTTCGGGTAAGATTGAAGGGACTCACAACCATCGTGCACCTGCTCGCGGACTCTGTTATTGTGTTTTTACTACTTTATGTAACCTCTACTGAAAGTATTGGGTCAATTTTTGACCAATTTCCTACTATTTCGTGGTATTTTTTGTACTTTAATTTTGGTTTTTGGTCTGTTGTTAGGGAGTCTACCCATTTTTCGGTGTTTTGATTCTTCTAACCATTTCCCAATTTGCTTAGAAAAAAAAAAGGAGTGATATTTCAAACATTGTGGATTCAAAATTTACTTAACTTTAGTTATGCCCTTGTTCTACCTCCATTATCACTTTGAGAGTATATAAGAAACAATTTTATTTCATTGATGCTTACACAAGGAAATAATGATAAACTGAATCCGAACCATTTAATGATTCATGGTTATTGGCTATTACAAATATTTCTCTAATTATTGTCCCACTAGAATTTTTTTCGGAGATAATTAAGACATTCCTTATCCAGTTGGAAGGCCTTGGCGAGAACATCCGGATTGATGGGAGGATTAGATCCAAAGACTGCCATTTCCTTCATTGGTGATGAGCCCAGGATTTTGGCTGCTGAGACCAGCAAAGGCAACAGCATTGGTATGCCCTGCATTAAACTGAAAGTGGATGAGACCAATTGGGAAGACAAAGACGTCTCCCGCGTTTAGAACTTTGGTGAAGAGGCGGTTTTCTGGGTTGGATGTGACAAAGCCAACATACAGAGTACCCTCTAGAACTACTAGAATCTCGGTGGCACGAGGGTGAATGTGGGGAGGATTTAGGCCATATGGTGCAAAGTCAATGCGAGCCAATGATATGCCTAATGTGTTGAGGCCTAGTATTTTGTCTACATTCAAGAGAGTGACATTGGATCCGAGTGGAGTTGAGGTGTCTCTGGGAGTGTCTAGCCCCGAGAAGAAGAAATCATCGGCAGTGGAGAGCTTCGGGTCCTTGCAGAACTTTCCATTCACAAATACTGCACAAGGGGAAAAAGCTTGTTAATTATATATATATAAAAAAAAATAAATAAATAAAAAATAAAATAAAATAAGAAAAAAACCGGAGCAGAAATATATATATAAATAGTTAGTATGCAGCGTGCTAATTACAAGCTGGGAAAAAGAAAAAAAAAATCCAGACGCTTCAAATGATCACTTCATACCAGCATAAGAAGAACTAGAATCGTTAAGTGCAACACAAAAGTCTTGGAGAGGACTGGGGTCATAGGCAGAGGCAAGGGAGCATGCCAAAGCCAAGACGAGCACGGTTACCAGCTGAACGCCTTTCATCATTTTTGAGGTTATGATCTCCACCTTTGAGTATATATGCTGTGTGTTCTTTCTTTTTGGGTTATAATCAGATTGCATTGGAAGACGACTATTTATAGAGAAAACTCACGGAACGGGTCTATGCTTTAACGTCCACGGAGAAGATAATTAGACTTGTTTTTTTTTTTAAATTTTTTTATTCAAATAAGGGTCAAGGAGAAAGGGGAAAAGATAATTAGACTTGGTAAGTCTGCAATGGTTATTAATTTTTTAGTTAATGGGTGAACCATTCAGTTGATGGAATTATTCAGTTCTAGTGTGTAGCTTTGGCCAGTTCTAGTTGACCCTGTCCCTCATTTTTTATCGAATATGAAAATGGGTTGAACACGTCAGTGGCGTACTGGAGACAACCCTTTCCGTGTCTTTTGCATATCTGTTTTTATGTTTTTTAATGACCAAATCAACATTAACTTGTTTTTTAATGATAAATTAGAATGCGTAAACCCTATTGAAAGAGAGTTAATGTCTTGGGTAGACCATATTATTTATATATGACCTAACATATTATATGTAAAACATAATTTTGTACATTAAAACCTTAGTGCTCAATCACCGGAATTATGTCATCTCTCTTCAAATAAATAGTCACTTTTTTTTTCTAATGGCATAATAATAGGGATGCATCATTTGTAAAAATCTCATGTTTATTGATAAAATTATGTAACTGTGCTTAACGCTCATTTCATAAACCAGTTTCATAAGTATTTTGCTTACTAAGTCAGTGGACTAAGTTACTTCATTTACCTGTGAAACTCTCCTGTGTTTTACCGTTTAACAAGATTCCAGGTTATTGTGAGACAATTGGTTGGAATAAAGATGCCGAGCTAATGACGTATATTATGAGGTTTGATTAAGCATTAATTAGTTGTGTCTGTTTGGAAACTGCGTCTATTATTCATGATAGATTTTGCTCTGATAATTGTTGATGTGTAATGAATTCAATCAGTTACAAGTTAACTGTCTTGGGTGCACTATGGTTAACACTCTCGGTTAGTCTAAACAATTGGTTTAAACTCAGGGGCGTTATAGTGGTTATCGAACCGATACCTTATAGACTCTCCATCCCGAGAGAGTATCAATATCCCTAAGTCTTATTCCAGGTGGTTTAAGGTTGAGAAGCGAACTATGAAGTTAATTACCAGTTAGTTAATTTCTTAGAGTGTTACATGCAGCATACGAACGTTATCTTTTTTGAAAATAAACAGTGCACTGATAAGACTAGCCTCCATAGTTTCGAGGATTGGGTCCTTAGCCATCTAGCGATCGGAAGTCACAGTGCAAAGGGGGGTCACCCTTCAGCTTCACCTCTTGCAATCGCCCAACACGATCTCTATTCGTCTGTCCCTATTGGTTTGATGTCTGAGAGTGGGACCCCCAGTATTCATATCATCCTTCCTTGAGCCACAAAATGTTAGACAAAGCATGTGTCACATCGGCTCCAGCCCCGCCCAAAGCCTTATACGATGGCACGGGCTTCACCCCTCGGCTACCACATGTTGCCAGGTCGCATAATAGGATGCGTCAACGCTTCAGTTCCAAGACCAGTGGGATGAAGAAATCAATTCCACTAACGCCCGAATGAGACTATAATTAAGTACGGGTATCGAGGTAACACGGATAAGCCAATTTTTTTTTACTTCTCCAACCTTTAGGTTAGCACTTCTAGAATCCTTGCGGTTCCCTCACTTCGAATAGCACAATAATGACTTAATCATCAAAGTGTCGTTGGCTCCAGCTAAGGACCTTTTGACCATTAATTTGCTTGTTTTGCAAAAATTGGGCTGACCATGTGCCACAGAAACTCCAATCCGACTCAATTAGTCTTTGGACATATGGGTGGTTGGTCCCATGGGAAGAATGTCCCAAAACTCACAACATCAGATATGATTATGTATTTATTACATTAATGGAAGTCTTCTATAACATTGTTAATTTATTTACTTTTGCTGAACGATAAAACTTGAGACTATTGTGAATGTTAAGGCTCTGCTTGTTTTGTAAAGAGAATTTTACCTTATTATTTTATTTGGAATGTTAAGATCATAGTTAATTCGTGCCCAGTTTTGTGTTTTTTTATTTGGACAAAACCTGCCGAATGTTAAGATCATATTAACTTATTATTTTATTTGGACAACACGTGCCGGATGTGTTTTTTTTTTTTCGTTATGTTCCTGGTTAGACCAAACAGGTTAAGAACGAAAAAAGGAAGGTTAATGCTCTTCAATTAAGGCTGATACTCTTCAAGAAGAAAAGTACAAGTCCATTTGGCCAATCAAGACCAAACGTACGAATTTTGTGCTCCATCTTTTGATATGTAGAATGATTATTTTTTGAAATAATTTCTATTAAGAATTAAATAAATAAAATGTATTAGCTTTAGAATATTTGATTTTTTTTTTTTT
>FXXK01001888.1:26450-39954 GCA_900184695.1 Betula pendula
CGACGTTTATAGCTATGGTATAACATTGTTGGAGATTATCACAAGGAAGAAACCTATTGACGACATGTTTGTAGGAGAATTGACTATGAGGCAATGGATAAATGCATCACTTCCTAACAGAATGATGGAAGTTGTGGACGACGGTTTATTGAGAACAGAAAATGGAAGAGATGTAACTATCATGCAAAGTGTTCTTCAATCCATTATAGAATTAGGCTTAAAGTGTTCTGAAGAGTTACCGGATGAAAGAATTGATATCAAAGATGTGCTTGCAAAGCTTCAAAAAATTAAGATAACTCTTTTTGAAAAAAGAAATGGGGTTATATGATATCTTTGATCTAAGTTTTATATGGTTTGTCCTTTTGATTTCTTAAAGTACTTACAAATGGTATGTTTTATCGATCTTTGTATGACTTTTCAAGTTTAAAGAAACGGCTTGGTATTTTCTAACATCTTCCTCTTGAGCTAATCTTTTCTAGTCTTTTTTCTCCTTACTCTTCCCATTGAGATATATAAAGTTTACAAATGATTTTATTCTTTATGCATCTTGAGTAATAAATTAAATTAATATAACCTCAAACGCCAAAAAAAACCTTGCAGTTTAATTATATTGTTTCACTTCATGTCTCTACTCCATTTATGAGAACTAAGGAATGACAAAAGGCCGGATTTTGGATGAAAAAAAAAATGGTAATGGATCGAGCATCTTTTTTTTTTTTTTTTTTTTTTCCTTTTTGTCGTATTCAAATGGGGAAGAAGAGGGAGGTAATGGAGCTTTCGGTATGCTAGTGAAAAGCACAAAGTTGCTTGTGTTTTAAAGCTAATCAATTCGCCAGCTTAGTATTTTCTCCAGCTCACCAATTTAAAAACTTGAAGTTGTTGGTAATCTAAAAGCTCCAAATTTGTATTTTTAGGACTCAAACACAAATTGTCACCTCTAAGTGATCAAATATGAAAGTTGCATTGTTTGTAAAACTAAGAGGTAAGAAGAAAAGCTATCATAGGAAAACACAGTAGTATATAAAATTCAATTTTCAAATAAGTAGCAATTATTATAACCGTTCAAAATCTAACTAAAGAGAATAGAGGTTTGATTGGTTTTCCTTTTTTTTAATGAGAAATAAAATAAAAACTTAACTTACCTTCACGGTGTTTTATCCTTTTTGCAATCACTCTTTTACACTTTAAAAACTCTCACTGCCAGGTATTTTTAAAAAGTTTGTAATTTCATCCGTTCATTAAGATTTTATGTTAATATTAACGGAGGACTGAAATTTTTTCAAATAACCTTATTTTGAAAAAAAATAAATAAAAAAAATAATAATAATAATTGATACATTCCAAGGCTAACCCACGACCAAGCTTGGATGTCGGTTCTGTGACCCTCAAGGCCACAACCAGCTTGGCCGTGAGTCAAGTTTTTTTTTTTTGTTGAAAAAGGGAAAAATAAATAATTTTTAATTATTTAATTAGGGTAAAATTACATCATGCAAGCGAAATCCTAAAGGCAATGCTTGCGATTGTTTGGCAAGGTGTTGTGGGTTGGGGTTATTTTTTTTAAAAAAAATATTTCAACTTTTTATATTTCATCAACCACTTTTTAATAATTTTTCTTCTTACTTTTATATCACATTAATACTTTTTATATTATTCAAATAAAAATTTATAAAAAATAAAAAATTTTCACTTTTTATACAAAAAAATTTATAATTTCTTTCTCTTTATATTACTTTAAACTCAAAATCTCCGACCCAACCAACCATTTGCCAAATAATACCTGCTCCTATCTCCTTCGATCACTTGAGACATTCGTTCTCCTCCATTTATCACTTCTCGACTCATCATATTCACTAAATCCTAAGTTCCCTGGCTCCTATCTCCTTGTTCTTCTCTTGTCTCTCTTCACTCATTGCAACACCGCAACACCTATTCGACATTCGTGCTCATTATCTCCCTTCACTTTCCACTGTATCATTATTGCTGCCACACCTTACGTACACCACATCTTTTTTTTTTTTTTTCAACTTGGTCCGACGAGGAGACCTATCACAGAACCCACTTCCGATGCTTTCGTCCGACTTTGTCTCTGACATTTCAGAGGTGGAGTTTTGGACGAAATGTCCTTCGTCGGAAAAAATTCGGAGGTTATTTGACTCTTCTGACGCGGAAGAGACAGAATGCGAAAAACCTATTACCGACTCCGGTTCCTCGGATGCACACCCCTGTCTATCTTATCCCTTTATAGAATGAAGAAAGACAAAAATATGGGGCTTTCTTGCTTGTGGAACATGACCGTGAAATTCTTGAAAAATATCAATGACCAATTAGTGCTTCATTATCGACGTTCAATGGAAGCTACCGAGATAACTTTGTATGGATATTACCAAGCCACATTATGTTGATGTTTGTTGCTAGGAACCTTGTTGGTTTAAAGTGGTTAAAAAAAAAAAAAAAAAAAAAAAAAAAAAAAAAAAGTGGTTGTAGAATCAGACTTTAGACATTCTTTATTGCTGGGCATGTTCAATTTAAATATCTGAAATTTTTTCTGCAGTCCAACTAACTGCAGAAATTGGTAGGGCCTCATTTATAATAAATATATATTAAATATACATATAAATAATATATAAAATATAATAAATCTATATCTTGAACGTTTAAAAACTTCAAGAATTAGCGTCCCTCTTTGATGATCCGACAGTGGGACCTGCCGCTTATCACAGTTCAAGGAAAAAAAAAAAAAAATTATCACTCTTGTACCTCGCGTGCATCAATATTACTTCTCTCTTTCACTTCCAAAATTCTCTCTTAGAAAGCAGAAAATCGAAGAAATAAATAAGGGAAAAGAAAAATGAATATACTTCATTCTTCTTAGGTATTTTTATTCATTTTCTTTCTATTACTTTCAATTTTTATTGGGATTAGTGTGACCATAGTGGTTCCATCAATTAATGATAGATTTGAAATTTGATGAAGGAAGATGAGGTACAAGATGGATAGGAGAATAATATATTAAACATTACTTAAGGAAAAAAAAAAAAAAAACTTCCTTAATTAACAGCCGTTTTTAAAAAGCTTCATGAAGTGTTCAGTGGTACTGTTTGACCCATCAAACTACATAATGTGTGACAAAAATGCCACTTTCCAAATTTCTTCCTATAATACTCTTAATTCTTAAAAAAAAATAACTAAATTAAAATTAACAATTTTTTTTAAAAAAAACAAAAAAACAAGCTTGGGGTGGCCGATCCATGACATGGTTCCCCAAGGTTTTTTCATTTATTTTTTATTTTTTTTAATTTTAGTTTTTAAGAAACTAATGTATTAAGGGAAGAAAATCTAAAAAGTGACCTTTTTATACACATTGATAGTTTGATGTGTCAAACTGTACACTTGACACTTCATACAGCTTTTTAAAAAACGGCTGTTATTGAGTTTACTTTTTTATAGTTTCCCCAATAAATAGACAATAAAGTTGAGAGTTAAAAAAAAAAAAAAAAAAAAAAAAAAAAAAAAAAAAAAAACTTCACTTCCTAGGCTCTCCAAACTTCCACCTATTTTGACATAAACTCCCTGAACTTTGATTTCTTTCAATTTGGCCATTCATACTTTCAAATTCTATCATTTAACCTCCTTTCCATTAAGCTTCCACCGTTAAATCATATTAAATTCCCAAAATTACCTTTGTTTTTTTCAAAGAAAATAAAAAATATAAAAAACTCTAAAATTGTGGTATTTTAGAAATTTTTGCACCCCTACCATTAAAATCTTAAACGAAAAATCCTAACGGACGGGAAGTTGAATGAATAGAAGTTGAAAGTAAGAGTGGCCAAAGCTAGAGAGAAATCAAAATTCAAAAGTATACCAAAATGGTAAAAGTTTTGAGGGTTTAGTTGAAACTTTCCTACTCTATGTGTCCCAACCGAACAAAGAACAATCATTGAGAAGTTCGGAGATCTTCAATGATCAAAGGCAGAGACAACGCAGCCGCAAGATCTTGCATCATCGGAAAATTCTCTCCGGTAACAACCTCATCTCTCTATTTTCTAAACTTTGTGAAGTTTTTTTTTTTTTAAAAAAAAATTGAATTTGGTTTCTGCTTTATATCACATTAATACTTTTATTATTATTCAAATAAATTTAAAAAAATAAAAAATTTCACTTTTTATACAAAAAAATTTATAATTTCTTTCTACTTATATTTACTTTAAACTCAAAATCTCCGACCCAACCAACCATTTGCCCAAATATACCCTGCTCCTATCCCTTCGATCACTTGAGACATTCGTTCTCCTCCATTTATCACTTCTCGACTCATCATCTTCACTAATCCTAATTCCCTTGGCTCCTTCTCCTTGGTTCTTCTCTTGTCTCTCTTCACTCATTGCAACACCGCAACACCTATTCGACAATTCGTGCTCATTATCTCCCTTCACTTCCACTGTATCATTATTGCTGCACACACCTTACGTACCACCACCATTCTTTTTTTTTTTTTTCAACTTGGTCCGACGAGGAGACCTATCACAGAACCCACTTCCGATGCTTTTCGCCGACTTTGTCTCTGACATTTCAGAGGTGGAGTTTTGACGGAAATGTCCTTCGTCGGAAAAGATTCGGAGGTTATTTGACTTTCTGACGCGAAAGAGCAGAAGCGAAAACCCTATTACCGACTCCGGTTCCTCGGATGCACACCCCGTCTATCTTTATCCCTTTATAGAATGAAAGAAAGACAAAAATATGGGCTTTCTCTGCTTGTGGAAACATGACCGTGAAATTCTTGAAAAATATCAATAGACCAATTAAGTGCTTCATTATCGACGTTCAATTGGAAGCTACCGAGATAACTTTGTAGGATATTTACAAGCCCAATTATGTTGATGTTTGTTGCTAGGAACCTTGTTGGTTTAAAGTGGTTAAAAAAAAAAAAAAAAAAAAAAAAAAAAAAAAAAAAAAGTGTTGAAATCAGACTTTAGAATTCTTTATTGCTGAGCATGTTCAATTTAAATATCTGAATTTTTTCTGCAGTCCAACTAACTGCAGAAATTGGTAGGGCCTCATTTATATAATATTATATATATATATATATAATAGTATATATATATATTATATATTATATCTTGAACGTTTAAAAACTCAAAGAATAGCGTCCTCCTTGATGATCCGACAGTGGGACCTGCCAGCTTATCCAGTTCAAGGAAAAAAAAAAAAAAAAATATTCACTCTTGTCCTCGCGTGCATCACATGATTACTTCTCTCTCTTCACTTCCAAAATTCTCTTTAGAAAGCCAGAAATCGAAGAAATAAATAAGGGAAAAGAAAAATGATATACTTCATTCTTCTAGGTATTTTTATTCATTCTTTTCTATTGACTTTTCAATTTATTTATGTGGATTAGTGTGACTCATATGTGGTTCCATCAATTTAATGATAGATTTGAAAAATTTGATGTGGAAGAAGATGGGTACAAGATGGATAGGAGAATAATATGTAAATTACTTAAGGAAAAAAAAAAAAAAACTTCCTTTAATTAACAGCCGTTTTTAAAAAGCTTCATGAAGTGGTTCAGTGGTACTGTTTGACCATCAAACTACTAATGTGTGACAAAAATGCCACTTTCCAAATTCTTCCTATGTAATACTCTTTATTCTTAAAAAAAAAATAACTAAATTAAAATTAACAATTTTTTTTTAAAAAAAACAAAAAAACAAAAGCCTTGGGGGTGGCCGATTCCATGACATGGTCCCCAAGGTTTTGTTATTTATTTTTTTATTTTTTAATTTTAGTTTTTAAGAAACTAATGGTATTAAGGAAGAAAATCTAAAAAGTGACCTTTTTATACACATTGATAGTTTGATGTGTCAAACTTGTACCACTTGACACTTCATACAGCTTTAAAAAACGGCTGTTAATTGAGTTTACTTTTTTATAGTTTCCCAATAAATAGACAATAAAGTTGAGAGTTAAAAAAAAAAAAAAAAAAAAAAAAAAAAAAAAAAAAAAAAAAACTTCACTTAGGCTCTCCAAACTTCCACCCTATTTTTGACATAAACTCCCTGAACTTTGATTTCTTTTCAATTTGGCCATTCATACTTTCAAATTCTATCATTTTAACCTCCTTTCCATAAGCTTCCACCGTTAAATCATATTAAATTCCCAAAATACCTTTGTTTTTTTCAAAAAAAATAAAAAAATAAAAAATCTAAATTGTGGTATTTTAGAAATTTTTGCACCCCTCCATTAAAATTTAACGAAAAATCCTAACGGACGGAAGTTGAATGGATAGAAGTTGAAAGTAAGAGTGGCCAAAGTGAGAGAAATCAAAATTCAAAAGTATATCAAAATGGTAAAAGTTTGAGGGGTTTAAGTGAAATTTCCTACTCATCATGTGTCCCAACCGAACAAGAACAACTCATTGAGAAGTTCGAGATCTTCAAGATCAAAGGCAGAGACAAACGCAGCCGCAAGATCCTTCGCATCATCGGAAATTCTCTCCGGTAACAACCCATCTCTCTATTTTCTAAACTTTGTGAAGTTTTTTTTTTTTTAAAAAAAATTGGATTTGGTTTCTGCCTCTGGTTAGCTTGGAATTTGAGTGTTGACGTAGCGAAGAAGTGTCTGGAGGAGAGGGTGTACCCAAAGCTGGGGAAGAGGCCATTTTCGGTGTTGTGAAATGGATGACAAATTAATAGATGACAATTTAGAAGAATGATAAACTTTGAATTTTGGAAGGGGACATTACAAAATAAATAACAATTCAATAAGAGTAAGTGAAGTTATCCTTTAAAAAAAAAAATTAAAAAAAATCCTCATTTAGCATTAGGACAAGGAATGCAGAAGAGTGATAGTACTATAGTTCAAATTAATATATTTTCCTATCAAATTAAATTTTTAAAATAAGTAATAAATTGATATAGTATTAGAGCAGACAATAAATACATATTCATAATCGATGTATATAGATTATTGTGCGTAAAATAACATCAAACGTATTGGTTTCATAAGAGTAGAATGTCAAATGTTTTTTCACTCATAAAACTAATGCTCCGTTTGTTTCAACGTAAAATATTTTTAAAAAAATCATTTTTTCAAAAAAACATTTTCCGGTGTTTAGTGTGTACGGAAAGTCAAAAATATTTTTTATATTTTTATTAAATCATATTAACCTATAAAATCAATTTTATTCAATACATAAAAATATTAATATAATTTTTTCACCAAAAACAAAATTGAGTTTCGGCGGTTTGGGAATGAGAAGCTCAAACTCAAAAAATGGTTTACGGTTTAAAAAATAGGAACCATGTTAAAGAAATTAAAAAAGTTTTTTTGGTCAAATTGAAAAATCTTTTTTGTTGACTATTATTTTCGTGGCACCAAACATTGGAAAACACGAAAATATTTTCAAAAATCATTTTACACCAAAACAATAAGAGCCTAATTGATTGTTGCGGGCAAAAGCTATGAAACAAACATAGCATGCTTTCGAAAAAGCGATATGTTACCAAGCCAAAGCCATCTTATTGGAAGTAATTATATATAAAAGGATCTCTAAATACTCAAAGTTTGATAAGTGGTGATTTAATATATAACTGGGAATTAAAATATTAAATTAAATAATTAAATTTTATATTTTGCTATAAATAGGTAAATTTATCTACTATTTGACTTATGTGGTCGTCACTTGTAGCCTTGTTGGCCGGTGTTCAGGTGAAACTCTTGCTCCTCGTCGTCGGTCAAGAAATTAAGGCGTTTTTTTTTTTCCCTAATTGAATGGGGTAGAAAGGCGTGCTTGGTAGTTAGTACTCACTGAATGCACCTTACATCTAAAACTAAGACTAGAAGACCAAAGACCATAAAAGTCTTGCGAGCAAGACCGTGGGACTTTCCTCTGTTGAGTTTTTTTTGTTTTTTTTGTTTTTAAATGAAAATCTTTGTTCAAATTTGCTGAAATGTTGGGGACTAAAGAAGACCTACGATTGGATGGGTTGAAACTTTGTGGACCCATTTGAAAAATGTAATGCATTGAAGTAGAAAATTAAAATTTAGTTCTACTGTATGGATGGTTGGGGGCACCTCGAATTAGCACTTTTCATTTGAGACCATTAGGAAATCAACGTGAAAAACTAATTAGAAAAAGTAAGCAATAGGAAAACAACGTGATTTGGAGCCATTAATTTAAGTAAGCAATAGGAAAAGTAATAGGAAATCAACGTGAAAAGCTAATTAGAAAAAGCAATAGGAAAACGACGTGATTTATAGCCAATAATCTAAGTAAGCAATAGGAAAAGTAATAGGAAATCAACAAGAAGAACTAATTAGAAAAAGTAAACAATAGGAAAACAACGTGAGTTGGAGACAATAATCTAAGTAAGCAATACGAAAAGTAATAGGAAATCAACGTGAAAAACTAATTAGAAAAAGTAAGCAATAGGAAAACAACGTGAAAAGCAAGTATTGAAGCATAGACTACTTTGTTCGTTGGAAGGAGTAACTTTTTGGTGAATTTGGTCTAATTTAATTAGATAAAGATGAAAGGAAATTAAGCTCTTGATTTTCAGGCTGTCCTGTTAGATGATTGCCATCCAGACCAAGTACTTAGAGATATTTTAAGTGCCTAGCTAAGACTCTTTGGTTTTGGTCCAGAGAGTATGTTTAAACCAAACTCTATCATTTCGAGCTTGGAACAATTTGAAAGAGACGATGGAATGGGACAACTCAATTTGTTGACACCCAAATCTAGAGATACAAGATTAGGGCAAGAAGACCTAGTATCTGATGGAAGATTTCCAGACAGGAAATTAAACACCAAGTTGAAATGTTGTAGAGAAGACATGATGAAAATTGTTTGTGGTATTGCTCCCGTGATATGATTACCTACTAAATAAAAAAGTTTCAGATTTGAAAGACGCCATAAATCACTCAGAATGCTTCCTTTAATGTTGTTATTCTCAATGGCAAACGTAGATAATCTCGACAAGTTACTTATGGTAGAAGGTATAGTATCAATTAAGTTGTTACCTCCAAGAGCTAGGAATTCAAGCTTTTCTAAAGTCCAAAAACTTTGTGGAATACTCTCATCAAATTTATTGCCTGCTAGGGATAAGACTGCAAGCTCTTTATAGTAGTTCATTTGTGAAGGGAGTTGACCGCTAAATTCATTGATGGAAAGATGAAGCCTACGAAGTTTAGGCCAATGGATGCAGAAATCCATTGGAAGAGTTCCTGAGACGCGATTCTTTGTAATAGCAATTATGGTTAGAGAGGATATGTTAAGGATGGCAATAGGAAATGGACCAGTGAGGAAGTTTTCTTGTAACTTCAAGACCTCTAAAGACGACATGTTGCCTATGGCCGATGGAATTGAGCCGGTAAAATGGTTCGTACTAAGATCTATCTGTCAAAGCTTCATGCAATTTTGCAAAGTTGGAGGGATACTATCTTCGAATTGGTTGAATGATAGTTGGTGAGACCAGAAAAGAGAGGTTACCAATATCAGGAGAAATGGCGACATTGTTCCGAGTCCCAACGCCAGCATTTTCCAAGTGATCTTTGAGGAGCTCGACCCTGTGTGGCTGAGTAGGATGTGGAGAGCCGAAGGAAATTCTTGACGTGATTGATAGACATAGTTTACATGCTTTATGTTTTTGAATGCTAGGCTTTGATTTTGATGATGTTCTCTCAGACTCGGGTTGTAACTTTTATATTAATTTGATGATTGATCTTTGACTATACTTTTGAAGATATCAGTATTTATGCTATATTAATGTTGTTTTCAGTTATTCTGATATTCTTACGCTTGTGGGTTATTAGTTGTTTTCTCTATCTTTATAAGTAAATCCCTAAACCAAGAAAATCTATCCTTGCCATGTGTGTGGCTATGGTTGGATGGGAGAAGATAAGGTTATCATCTTCTCCCTTGTCTATCACTCACACATGGTTTGGACACACACGGATACTCTTTCTTTCTTTTTCCTTTTCTTTTCTTCTTTCCCCCGCTTTATCTCACGCACACACGCATGTTCCTTTTCTTTTCCCATTTCTTTTCCTTTTCTCTTCTTTCTTTCTTCTCTTCTCCGTCTATTCTCCCTGCTCCTTCATCAAGTACATACCAGATTGTGAGTGTGAGAGAGAGATGTTGAGATTGATAGGAAAAGAGAAAGCAAACCGAGAGAAAGAGAGACCGAGAGTGGGCTAGTGGGCTGAGATCATGTAGAAGAAGAAGATGGGTTTTTGGCCATGGGTCTTTTTATGAGATAAAATCCCTTGCCTTTTCTCTGTATTTTTGTTATACCCATTGAGTTTTGAACACAAAATCATATAAATTGGTATGATTTTACTTGGGTCAAAAATCTAGGGTTCATGTGGAGTTTTAGGGCTTTTGTTATTTTGTTTGGGTTAATGTCCGAAATTGGTTGAATTAGAGATATTGGGCGGATTTTGGTGGCATTGATGGCTATTTGATTTGGGGTTTTTCATACACTGGCCGAATGGCCCATTTTGAGAGAGAATTGCTTGTTATTTTATGGTTTTAGCTGAATGGGTGTAAGAAGCTTTGGTATTTGATTACTCTACAATGGATGAGTTCTAGAGGATGAAATTGTTGTAAATTAGTTTCATGGAATGGGTTTCTATGGAAGTGAAGTTTTCTTGGGTATTTTTCTAGCAAGACCGAATGGGTGTTGTGAATAGGTGAATGTCCATCCTTGTTTGTAAAGGGGATGTTCATTGGATAGCTTTAATTAAGTTTAGTTTGGTTTATGGGCTGAACGGTTTAGGGAAATGGAAGAGAAATGATATTTGTGGATAAAAGGAAAATAATACTAATTAATATGTATGAGTTTGCTAAGATAAGTTTAATAAGAACTCATTTAATAGAAAATAGTTATTGTAAGATAAAGATGAGACTTTGAGAGTTCAAGACTCTCTATCTCACTTAAATTAATAAATAAACTATTTGAGATATAAAGGAAGAGATTATAGTTTAATCCAAGCAGTTTAATAACCCATTAAATCCTTAAAGTCTTATAGTCTAAATGACTTTGATGTTTAGTTAATCAAAGAGTATGTATTAAAAGGAAGGTTAAAAGTTAATAAGTCGTAACCATGGTGAGCTAGAGATTAAAATGAAATAAGTATAAAAGAAATACAAGATTGATAAATAAGTAGTTGTAATAAAAGTAAGTAGATAAAGTAGTTAGATAATGAGGTGTGATATTAAATGTGGAGATGAAGATATATTATGATAAGGACATAAAGTGAAGTAAATGAATAAAAGATAATATTAATCTATAGTGATAGGTGAAAAGTGACAGTGATAATGAAATAGATTACGTATACATGATAGATAAATATAATCTTTTTGCTATGATAAGTTAATAATGTAATTAGTTAATAAGCTAATGGTCAAAGTTACCCATATGTTGAACTAATCAAATGATAAAGCATTAAATAAAATAGTTAAAGATGAGAATGTCATCGGATAATAATATGTTTCAAAGTAACCTTAAGCCGATAAATATAAATGAGCAATATTCTAGAAATACATAAATAAGCTTTGAATCCATTTGGAATAATAATAAATGATTAATGCATTTATTCATAAATAATATATGTGGTTAAGTGCACTATTGAGTTGTACTTAACCTAATAAGCATATAATATATATATTATGTCCAAAAATACATTCTTAATCTAAATTAATAATGTAATAAATTGATAATACAAATGATAAATTCCTTAAGTATGAATTAATTAGAATAAGTCTTTAAAGTGTAAACTCACATGAGGGTAGCGGTGTTTAGCTAGTTTTAAGAAAGTTAGAAATGCCACATGAGAGCACATGGGTAACTTTATGTGATATGGGATTTAAAGTTTGGTAGTCTAAGGGCCTGTTTAGGATTGCGTTAGAGAACATAAAAAGTACTTTTAGTACTAAAAAGCTGTGCCAAACAAAAAGCTGGCCTGTTTGGTAAAAAATTTCAAAAGTACTTATTTGATTTTTTATTCTAAAAATGGTCCAAACGCACTTTTGAAAAAAGCTTAAAAATGAAGCTTTTGCTAAAAAGCTCTTTTTGACTTTAAAAGTTCTATTTCTCAACGCAATCCCAAACAGACCCTAACTGGGTCTAATGATGCGATTGATAGCAGGCACATAATATGGGATTAGAGGCTTAAAGCTGAATCTAGTCCTCCAATGTGTAGTATGTGATAGTTGGATCGAGAAAAATTCCAAGTAAGCAAATGAGTGTGAGTTCTTGAGATTGTCAACACATCAAATGGAAAATGTAAGTATTTATACTTATTGAGAGTGATACACACCTTAAAATGTTTTATGTTTTGTTTTTAATGTTTAGAAGATGTTATACTTACTAAACAAAATAAATGTTTTTAAGGAATTTTGAATGAATAATATGATTGTTTAAAAGACGAACCGATGATATTTTATGATAACATGTGATTTGTGATTTCGATTATTTTCTTGAGATTTATATTATTTGATGAGTGATTGATGATAAGTCTTGATGATTTATTGTAATTTATGACTATGACGGATATATATTGATATGTTGAGTTTTATGGTATTTCATTTGTTATTGGTACTTGAGAAATGATATATGGCAAAAAGATTGATTTAATTAAGTTTCATGATGTCTGATTGAAATTTTTATTGAGAAATGAATATGGTAATTATCTTTACATGATTTTTATGAGCATGTGATAAAAGAGTTTAAAAACCCTTGAGGTTCAAGGGGTCCGCATCGACGGGTAGCCTCTAAGGGACCAAAAAGGACAATTTAGTAGCAAAAAGCCTTGAAGTCCAAGTGGTCCACATCGACTAGTAGTCTTAAGGGACCAAAGAGGATAATATGAGTAGAAAAAGCCTTGAAGTCCAAGGGGTCTGCATTAACGGGTAGCCCAAAGGGACCAAAGAGGATAACATGAGTAGCAAAAGCCTTGAAGTTCAAGGGGTCCCAGTTGATGGGCAGCCCTAAGGGACCAAAGAGGACAATGATATGCTATCCAAGGGGTCCGCATTAACAGGTAGCCCTAAGGGACCAAAGAAGACAATATGAATTTGCATGTTTTATATGATGTTTTATATAATGATTTACTAGACTTTATTATAAACGTATTAGTATGCATATGCGGTTTCATAGATAAACACATATGTACACTACAAAAAATTGGCTCATTAGCAGCCACTTTTTTTTGGCTGCTAATGAGCACTTTGTGGCCACTGTTGATCAAAAGCGGCCACATTTGGCCATTGATGTGGTGGCCGGTGAAAGTTGGCTGCTGATGATCATTAGCAGCCACTTTTTATGGCGGCCCCTGATGATCGCTTAACAGCAGCCAAAAAAATGGCCGCTAATGACATATATAGTAGACGTTAAAAAATCTATAAAACTGGACCGAGAGTGGCTGGTAATGTTAAAAACATCAGCGGCCAAACTAAATTGGCCACTGATGATCAATAACATCAGCAGCCAAATTGAAGTGGCCACTA
>FXXK01001888.1:40140-53716 GCA_900184695.1 Betula pendula
ATACTCAATAACATCAGCAGCCAAATTTGAGTGGCCACTGATGATCAATAACATCAGCAGCCAAATTGGAGTGGCCACTGATGCTCAATAACATCAGCAGCCAAATTTGAGTTGCCACTGATGATCAATAACATCAGCAGCCAAAATTGGAGTGGCCACTGATGCTCAATAACATCAGTAGCCAAAATTGGAGTGGCCACTGATGATTAATAACATCAGCAGCCAAAATTTGAGTGGCCACTGATGATCAAATATCTGCAGCCAAACTTAAGTGGCCGCTAATGACTTTAAAAAAATAAATAAATAAAATAAATAAATAAATAAAACATTAATAACAACAACTATAACATCACTACTAACAATATTTTATTTTAAAAAAATATTAAATGAAAAAACAAATTGGTATCTAAAAAACTAACAAATTGTTCATTCCATTTCCTCAAACTTTCATCATCCTTTAGGAAACAAAAAAAAAAAACCAATAAAACAATACACAGGCTCGGAATAATTTTGAACAACAGTTGTCCAAAGATATAAAAAGAAAAACAAAATATTTGAGATGATCTTTTGATTTTAAAAATTCAGCCTTCACAATTTTCTCATTATATTCAAGCATTTCATTATCTCATTCTGAAATAATAAAAATAAAGCAAAAACATTTATTCCAGAAGACATAGCAGCAGACTGTGATCCAACGAGAGTGGAACTAGAGATCATCCATCTTATCTCTTATCAAACAAAATATTAAAAAATCAATGTGTATACCCGTAAAAAAGTTGAGATAATTACTTTATATTTAAACCCGCTTGAGCTGCACTATCAATGCTGGCGAGATGGTCCTAAAGCACATAAAAATTCAAATTAGTATCAAGGAAGCAACTCTTGACGATATCACATATACCTTAGGTCTATTTTTAAAAAAATACATACAGCAGTGCTGGCCATAACATTATGTTCATCCCAAGCATCATTTGAGCGACTTTCTACCTTGAATTCCATAAAGTTGCCTGTCATGAATAATGTATCCCCATTGACCAGCTGGCAGATTTGGTAGAGGTACATAAATCATTGCAGTGTGACATATCAAAGTGCAGGTAGAGGTACATAAATCATTGCCTGCCATTCTCAAGAATTCTTCAACCCCTTTTTCATATCGCTCTGAACATCGAGTAGTTTCCTGCATCCAACTCTTATCTCTCTCCATGTCCCTATCACAAATTAATTCCTTCCTACATTAAATCATGTTAGAAGTACATAATAAAACTAGATTTCAATCTTATCAATTTCAATCGCAACTATCACAAGTTGAATTTAACACCAATGCCAAAAGGCTCTTACAACCTCCTTAATCAATATTCTTCATTATTAGCACTATCAAATAGGAATGACAAAAAAAGAACACAAGTATGAAAAATTTTGAAGAGAACAATGGTTGGAAGACTCATCATGATTCTTTAATGATGTTTGAAATTGATGTGCCTAAGAGTGGATTGAAAGGAGCTGGACGCTGAGTCAGAGATGAACATGGAGTCCAGAATGATGTTTAACCATCATTCAATGTGTCTAACTCTCTCACATATTGCAAGAATTCATACTTCAATTTGTTTGCTTTGACCTTACATGCTTTTTTTTTTAATGAGTAATTAGCCCAAGGGGAGGCGAGATTCGAACCAGTAACCTTATATGCAATTAACTCAAGCGTTTATGACTCCCTAATTTTTAGTAGAGATTCTTTCTTCCTATGAGGATCCATAAATTTACTTCTAATTTTTTAGTCCACTAAAGACAAATTCAAACAATACAGCCATGAAGTCTTAAAAAATGTTTAGTAATTACTGGTTTGTTTTCATTAGAGTAGCATTTAGAGCAATGAATCATGGATAAAGAAAATGGCAACAAAACTTTCCATCTCACAAGAGTTAATAGCAAATGAAAATTTTTCTTTGTAAGAAAGAGATTCTTAATTGTAAAAAGATAAAAGAAATCAACTACTCCCTCATTTCTATTTTCGAGGATTGATATAGCTGAAACCATAATAGTTGGGACAATTTTTTGTTGAGTTGAGAAGAGTCCCTATTCTGGATAGTGTACTCCCTAGTCATTGCATCGAATTGCTTCAATCTCACTATCAAACCAAACACAACGATGGTAATACTTTTTCAAAATTACTTCAGAGATCTGAAAAACAGAGTTACTACTTTTTTTCTATTCCTTTATGGGGTTTGTTAGCTAGGGTAATGCAGCTCTATCAACCGAATAGTTATATCGACCTAATATGTATCAATTCACCAATTGATGAAGCACATTTTTTCTATTCCATGATCTTTTTTGAATCAAAGTCACATATTACCAAATTAAATTGCACAAAAATGACTAAGGAACATTAAGAATTTGTACTAAAACACTTACTGGACAGCCAAATTTGGACAACTCTGCAACTTTAACTCTATGCTGGCCCGGATAACCTACATGGAAATTACAAATCACCAAAATTTCAGAACTTCAATCATTCTCATGGTAAATAAAATTCAATACTTAATAATTTAAAAAAAAAAGGCAAATGGCAAATATGGGTCTGGTCTCTCTTTGGTCAGAAGAGAGACCCACGGCCATGGCCGGCCGTGGGTCTGGTCTCTCTCTGCCAAATCAAAAGAGAGACCCACGGCCATGGCCGGCTGTGGGCCTGGTCTGGCCGGCCGTGGGTCTGGTCTGGCCGGCCGTGGGTGTCTCTTGTGAAGAGCGAGAGAGAGAGCCAAGTTTGAGAAGAGAAGAGAAGAGAGAGCCAAGTTTGAGAGAGAAGAGAGAAGAGAGAGCCAAGTTTGAGAGAGAGAGAGAGCCAAGGTTACCGGTGGTTGCAGGTGGCCGGCGGTGGTTGCAGGTGGCCGGTTGAATGAGAGGAGAGAGAGCCAAGTTTGAGAGAAAGAGAGAAGAGAGAAGAGAGATTGAGAGTGTCTGAGAGAAATAAAGGAGAAAAAATAGAGAAGAGAGAGTTTGAGAGTGTCTGAGAAAAAATAGAAAAGAGAGGAGTTTCAGAGCATAAAGAAAGGGAGAGGCGTGCGAAAATTTGAATGAGTTTGGTGCGAAAATTTCATTTAGGCGCGGATCTTCCCTCCGGTTTATAACATTAATAGCGGCCACTTTTATAAATGGCTGCTATTAGTCTCACTAATACCAGCCATTTTTATAAATGGCTGCTATTATGTAAGACAATAGCAACCACTTTTATAAGTGGCCGTTAATAACAGAAGTAATAAATTTTTTTATTTATATTTATTTATTAATTTCTTTTATTTAAATTTTTTATTCATATACATATGTATATAATTTATTAGTATACACAAAAATAATTTATAAATATTTATCTATATATGTACATGTATATATTTATATGATATTATTTGTAGATACTTGATATATATATATAACAAATATTATATACACACATATTTAATTAATATTAAAACTTATATGTTATATTATTATTAAATCCAAAGATTTCAATTTTAATACGATCAATTGGACTAGTATACAAGAATTATCCAAAATTCAATAGTTCAATAGATCGGACTAATGCATAAGGGATAAATCAAACCTTCAATTGTGCCATATTTGATCGTATCACGATCGATCGGACTAATGTACAAAGATCGATTGGAGTAATGCACTATGATCGATCAGATGTTCGATCGAACCTTCAATTATGTCAAGTTTGATTGATAATTTGTGTCAAGTTGGATCGATCATTTAAATCGTATCGATCAAATCAAAGCTCAATGATCTATCTATTGATCGTGTAGAATAAAGCAAACATGACATGTATGCAAAGTGTATTTTGAGAAACTAGCAATTAGATGGTGACTTGGATAATTTGAGTATTGAGCAACCCTATATAATGTTTCATCATATAACGATCAATTAGACTAATATCGCCACCAGGTTAAGGAAATATATATTTTTTTTAATGGTATTGACCAATTCTATTTAATATCTAGATCTATATGACATGTTGAGGTCACGATCAATCAAACTAACGCACTACATCAATCGAACCAAAACACAAGGATCAACCAGATGTTCAATAAAACCTTTAATTGTGTCAAGTTGGATTGATCACTTAAATTGTATCATAATTGATCAAACCAAAGCACAATGATCTATCGATTGATCGTTTAGAGGAAAGCAAACATGACATGTATACAAAGTATATTTCGAGAAACTAGCAATTAGATAGTGATTTGAATAATTGAGTATTGAGCACCCCTATATAATGTTTTAATCGTATGACGATTGATCAGGCTAATATTGCCACCAAGTCAAGGAAAATGTTTTTATTTTTAGTGATATTGAGCAATCCTATATAATGTCTTGATCTATATGACATGTTGAGGTCACGACTGATCAAACTAACGCCCTACATCGACCGATATTTAATTAAAGCTTCAATCCAATAGGTTTAATAGGAAATATGTTTTTAATAGTCTAATATAATTTTAAAAGCAAATATGATTTAATATGCTATAATTTTTGTTTTTCTTCCTCAGTTAAGCCAAGCCAAGCCAAGTTCCAGAAAGAACTATTAACTTTGATGATGAGATAGACCTGATATGTCAAATGAGACATACATGACAAATAGAAAATTGTTAACTTTGACGATAAAGTGATAAATAAATCAATTTCAAAATTAAGTAACACTTAAGGACTTTTTTCTTAAAATTGAAAACTGAAGACTAAATTCAAATCAGATTGAAACTTAGGAATTAAATATGATTCTTTCCTATAAAAAATAATAATAATAAAACAAAAGATCATCAACTGCCAATATTCAAAATTGGCCCGTTGAATGTATATCAAACAGCAGCACCCCTTTCAAAGTGGCCCTGCTGTTTGATAAATCATCAAACATCACGGCCACATTTAAAATTGGCCGTTGATGATAGATCAACAGCAGCCCACTTAAGTGGCTGCTGTTGATCTATCATTAAAAAATTAAAATAAAAAGAGCATCAACGCCCACATTTAAAATTGGCCGTTGATGATAATGATCAACAGCAGCCACCTTCAAAGTGGCTGCTGTTGATCTATCATTAAAAAATTAAAATAAAAAGAGCCCATCCACGGCCAACATTTAAAATTGGCCGTTGATGAAATAGATCAACAGCAGCCACTTTGAAGTGGCTGCTGTTGATCTATCATTAAAAAAATTAAAATAAAATAGCATCAGCAGCCATATCCAAATTTGGTCGCTGATGACATATTAATAGCAGCCACTTTAAGTGGCCACTGTTGACTTTCAAAATAAAAAATTAAAATAAAATAGCATCAGCGGCCATATCCAAATTTGGCCGCTGATGACATATTAATAGCAGCCACTTAAGTGGCCACTGTTAAAAAGTGGCTGCTAATGATCTATTATTAGCAGCCACTTTAGGTTGGCTGCTAATAATTTGGTTGCTGATAAGAAAATTTTTTGTAGTTGTATATTCTTACGGTTAGTTGCATATGAGATTTATGTTTTATTAATCATAGACGTATTAGTATGCATATGAGGTTTAATGAAAAGCATATATGTATATTCTTACGGCTAGCTGCATATGTAATTTATGTTTTATTACTTAGATATGCTTATATGATTGTGTTTTCACCCACAGGGGAAGGAATATTTGTATATGGGTGTAACTGGGTTATATGATATATTTATAACGTAGACGTGTACGTATGTGTATACTTCCTAGCAGGGAGATTGGAATATGCTTATACGTACTCAGCTATTATTATATTTCAGATGTTTTATGACTACAAGTGTTTACTTCATCAGCTGTTCATATTTCAAAATAAATGTCATATTTCTAGTAGCTGTTATTATAAATTTATATAAACTAACTCTTCGGTTCTTTATGAAAATTTGGTGAATTTTTATTCATTGAGACTGTTGACTCACTCATTTTCTTTTCTGCTTATGTAATCATGCACGATTGCTATGGTTACATAGATATTGGTGCAAGTACTGAGAGCTTAGACGATGATCCTGTAGCCTACTATCTCGGCTATTACGACTGACGTCGTGGGACGTAGTTATTTTGTATAGACTTGACTATTAGTCTATTCTTTTGTATGTGGTTGTGATATATTCACAAACATTATTTTGTATATTGGCTTGCGTCGCATGTGAAACGATTGTATAGCTATTCTTTTTGTATATGTCACAGTGTAAACTTTTAATCATTAGAATTATGTTGCCAGCTCTATGTATTGATTACTTCCATGGTATATATGTTTTCGCTCAGTGTATATAATGTGATATGTAACTCTGATGTAATATATGTATATCTCATGATACATTGTGAAATACATGTATAATAGGCGTTTCTATCACCCTGTGACAATTGGTCCAAATCATGATTATTGTATGTTTTCAAAAAAAAAAAATATAGGTACAATGTAATTATAAATTGGGTCGTCACAATTTTAAAATAAGCCTATGGAATAAGGTTTTCAAGAGTTTGTAACTAGTTTTATTTAGTGACTTTTCTTCAAGTGGGTATTCGTAGAATATTTATGTTGGGTTGATTTTTATTCTAATGTTATGAACGTATTCGTGTCTTGATCTAATTTATCAACCTTTAACACCATTTTAGTATTGTTGTTGTTATCCATTTCTTTGACTTCTTTGAATTGTTTTGGAGCTCGACAAAGACCAAGAAATCGAAGCTATGTTTGTCCATATTATCATCATTGAAGACCGAACAACCACACAATATTTTGCGGTTGCTTCAGCATAGTAGGTTTTCAAAACTTTATGGCTGCAATGTATAATGTGCAGCTCCATATATCAAGGACCAAAAGGGAGATTTGGTAGTGGTACGATCGCATTAGACGTGCCTATGAGTACGTAACAAGTTTGTTAAGTCATTCAAGAGTTGGATGGAATGACGAGACAAAAATGGTTGAGGCATACGAGAAGATGTGGAATAAAGTTTGTGTCAAGTATGGAATATATGGAAGATATAAAAATCAGACATTATCTACTTATGATAGCTTGAAAGTCCTCATTTGGCGTTCGGATGACGATTAGGATTATGAAAAGCTTAAAAGTGTACGTCTATGACACACAGTAGATGTAATGACCTCGTTTTTTGTACTAGTTTATGGTAAACGTGGAGAGTACAACAATATGATTGTGGTTTTTGTTTGTCCTTAATTGTGTTGATTTATTGTTGTGGATTTAATGTCATGTTGAGATTGTACTTGTTTTGTTTATTGCCTTACTGGGTAATGCTGGATGTTGTTCAATTCAGTTCGAAAATCACCCAATAAGTGGAAGAAACACAAAATTGAAAACAAAAAATATGTAGAAACGCTAAACATTTTTCAAAACGCTTAAAGCATTGTTTTCAGTTTTCGGAAATAGTTTGCCAAACGCCTTTTTAACAAACAATTAAGATAAAACCCTTTCCTATTTTTGTTCTCAAAAGCACTTTTAAGAAACAAAAAAAAAAACCGATTTGCCATACAAGCCTTATCTGTCCAAGTTTATGCTTCACATGAGCCCTTCTTTAAAGCTTATGTCTATTATTCTCTTCTTAAAAATGGTTTTAACTCGTTCAAATGACTTTCTAAAACTAATGCAGGGTTTTCACAATACTTGTGTATCAACGCACTTTAGCAAAAAGTGTCAGTGAAAACATTTTATCTTTTTCAGGGAGAGACTTTTGTTTTATAATAGATTTCATATGACATCTACTCTTAGAATTAGAGTTACACCAAAACGTCAATGTAGATTTTTATCTTAGTTGAACTCAGTTGATACCATATAATAATTTAAACAGGCTATAAGTGAGAAATATCTGATATTCCCGCATATCGCTACTACTTACTAAAATACTCACTGTGGAAAATATCATGTAATAAAATTTTCTTTTCCTTTTGACACTATAAACTCACTTATAAAACACACCCAGAGTTTCTAATTCATAACATAATGTCATTACATAAATTAAACCAAAATATTCATAAATAACTATCAAAACATGTCGCATGAGGCATATATATTCTCATATCTATAGCAAAAACGAACTTTGCTTAAGTTAGCCTTTCCAAAGGTAGTGGTGTCCTACTAGCCCCAAGGAAAAAAGTCCAAATACGCATACGGGATGTCATTTCCTCCTTATCAAGATTAAAGACTCAATGTAGAAATCGGCAACCATGTAATTACTGTGCGGGAGATAGTTAGACTCCATGGGGTGCTTGGCTCCCTAGCTTTTGTCTGTGAGCCTCACTTTAAGTCGAAGTTTTGGAAGAGGTTATAAGAAGTGATGGGAACCAAATTGTGGTTTAGTACGACTTACTATCCGCAAACCGATGTACAATTCGAGAGGACTATCCAAATCCTTGAGGATATGTTAAGGCTATGCTCGCTCGACTTTAAATGTAATTGGACTCAATACTTGCCTTTAGTTGAGTTCGCCTACAATAATAGTTACCAAGAAACAATTGGTATGGCACCGTATGAAGCCTTCTATGAGCGCAAATGTAGACCACCTTTGTATTGGGGCAAAGTAGGTGAAAGATAATTGTTGGGACTAGAAATAGTTCATGACACAAAGGAGAAAATTGCATTAATCTTGAAGAAAATTTTAACTGCGCAGAGCTGACAAAAGATTTATATGGATAAGCACTGTCGCAAGCTTTAATTTGATGTTGGTGACCTTTTGTATCTCAAGGTATCGTTGGCAAAAAGTGTGGTACGACTTGGCAAGAAGGGAAAACTCAGTCTACGATATGTTGGACCTTTTCAAGTGTTAGGAATTGTTGGCCTGATGGCATATAGAGTCAATTTGCTGCCAAATTTGGATGGAGTACGCAATGTATTACATGTCTCACAAGAACGGAAGTGCATGCACGGTCCTTTGCACATCATAAGCTATAAGCCTCTTGATAGTCAACAAAACTTGACATATGAAGAGCTCCCGATGCAAATTATGGATCACAAAGAATAATAGTTGAGAACGAAGCCCATTCCAAAGTTTCATGGCGAAAACCATGGAGTGGAAGAACTTTTGTGGGAACTCAAGTTGGATATGCATAGTTGACATATGAAGAGCTCTCGATGCAAATTATGGATCGCAAAAAACAATAGTTGAGAACGAAGACCATTCTGTTCATCAAAGTTTTATGGTAAAACCATGGAGTAGAAGAAGCTTTGTGAGAACTCAAGTCGGATATGCGGAGTCGATATCTGCACTTGTTCGAGTAGCACAAGTACAAAATGCTTTACAATATGTTTAGAGTATAATCTTGGATAGTGTGATCATCCTTGTGTGATAATGTAAATTTCGAGGACGAAATTTTATAAGAAATGAGGGATATAACACTCAAGAAATTAGGCTAAAAGATTTAAGAAAGTCATTTTTCAACCTTAGGTTCTAATTGAGAAGTTTTCAGTTTGAACGGGCGTTTGAAATGTATAGTGAAAAGTCTTCCCAAGAGTTTCGTTCCATTCCTGTTCCAATTTGGTTCAAACTAGACATTCCATAATGCTTTGTTCCAACTATGTTCTAAGTTGGTTCAAATTGGAGAATTCTAGAGAGGCTCGTTCCTACTTCGTTCCAATCTAGTTCGAATCGGGGTATAACTGAGAGTTTAGTTTAAACTGGAGTTATATCAGTTTGAACAAAAAATTTATGGGTTGGAATTAGGGGCACTTTCAAAAGGATTTTGAGGAATTTTCGAGAGGGACATTTGAACCAGGGTTTTTTTCCTAGTTCGAACGATAGTGTTTAGAGACAACTATAAAAGGTTGAAACACATAATTTTCAGTCATTTTAACACAATTCTCTCATCTCTCACACCACTTTCTAATTAACGTTTGAAACCAAAAGGTTGGGTATTGATTCTAGAGAGTTTCTAAAGACAAAATTAACAATAGAAACATGATTCGCGGGAGTAAAACATTGTTTTCACCAATTAGTTTGAGGTAAATTTGTGAACCCAAACTTTTGTTCATGATGAGCTACATTTTTTAATGTAGTGCTTAATTGTGAAAATTTCTTTAGGTTTTTTGTGTGTTGGTGGGCTCTTAGCTTCGATAAAACAACGGGTTGGAGTTTTATGGACCGGACCATCGATCTCACCATTTGAGCAATGTAAGGGCTAAACCCTAAATATTACTAAGGGTTATAAATTGCAGGGTTATTTGAGCATGGACCCTATGGTTCGTGTTCTTAGCTTGTGTGTGTTAAGATTAACCCCTAGATTACTATGGGTTGTTGTAGAAGGATAATAATTGATTGTGTTCAAGTGTTATTGTGTAAGTCTTGAGTTATGCGCAGTTTGAGATTGAGTTGAGTAAAAATGGTGACATGCAATGTGAGGTTGTAATGGACACTGCTAGGGCTTGAGTTGGGATTCTTCTTGAGCGATATTAAGGATTTGTACGTATATTACTTACTCAACAAAGATACTATGTTAGTGCAGTAAATGTTTTAATGTTTAGTAAGCAGTTACTTACTAAGCGAAAGAATGAGCTTTTAAATGATTTTTCCAAGCATGAAATGATTGTTTAACTTGAGCCGATGATATGTTGTGATTATATATGATTTATGAGTAACTTTCGATGATTTCAATTGTGTTGAGATATGCTTGATAAATGATTTATGAGTATTCGCTTTGACTTCACAAATGATGAGGAACAGTTATTGAAATGTGTTTAAGTTATAATGTGAATGGTTGCATGAACATGAAAGTTAAGTAAAGAAAAGTGTTATGGCATGCATCATGAACACATACATGATCGCACAATGTGAATAAATGGATTAATGGATTAAAGGTAATGAAGCATGGGTAAAGATAGTGGTGGAGCCAGAAAATCATTATTGTAGGGACCCGAACTAAAAATGTGACAAACACAATTTAAAACAAAAATGAAGTAATTTATTAAATAATATGTATATCACAAAACATATATGTCAAAATTGATATATTAGCAACGTAACATGTCGACACTAAGACAAAAAGATAAATACATAAAGTGTCTAAAGCTGCAATCTATGGTTTCTTAGAGAAGCAAAATCATCAAGTATCGAATCTGAATTTAAGCTCTTAGCAATTTCCCATTCAATATAGACAACTAAATTATTTGTAAGAAATTCATCTTTATTTTATAGCGAAATCTTGTTTTAACAACTTTCATAGCAGAAAACAAAAAACTTTGTATTAAATGAACCATTGTTCTTTATTTTTGTTTTTTCTTTGCTTGTGTTTATTAGTTTACAATATAAGTATATATAATATAATATAATAATACGTGTCTTTATTGTAGTATTGACAATTTTATTTTATTTTTTTTAAAAAAAAACTAAGATAATTTTTGATTTGTAGCACCAAATCAATGGTGCTTCCCTACAAGTCAATTTTTTTAAAAACATTTGCAGGGGTTGTGGCCCATATTGGTCTCCATGATTGTCTGCCACTGGGTCAAGACCAGTCCGTCGATCTATATTTGAGCATTCACATGGGTAAAGGTGAGTAGCCTGTATTCGCTTGGTCAAGACTAGTCCATTTATATTTGAGCATTGGGTCAAGACGAGAAGGGTGAAATTCCCTCGTAGGCAAGTTCTACCCATTTGTACTCGAGCATTCGCATTATATATGGAAATGGTAATGAAAGAAGTGAATGGAAGCATACATGGCATGGTATTTATGGATATTTTATTTAATGTGATTTATGAGGGATTTTATACTAGCTGTATCAATATGTATATGTTTTTGGATAAGAGATGGAACGTATGTATATCGCTACATAGGAGTAAAAAGGCGGTTACGGTTATGGTTATTGCCTCTAACCATAACCGTAACTGTAACCGTAACCGTAACCACCTTAGGCGGTTATCTAATTTGCTAACCGTCTCTGCACCTCCTTAAATTCTTAGTGGTTATTATTATTATTATTTTTTAACTAAAAAAAAAAAAGCCCATGTGCTTTCAGTGGCATTCCTGCAAACACTTCATGGTTTTCATAGCATCAAGAAAAAAAAAAAAAAACAAATAGATATGCCATGGTAGAAGAACAGAGAAGGTGAGAGATCTGCCATGGTTCAACATAGATCTGCCATGGGAGAAGAACGGAGAAGGTAAGAGATCGGAAACACTCTATGGTTTTCATAGCATTGGAAAAAAAAAAAAGCAAATAGATCTGCCATAGGAGAAGAACAAAGAAGGTGAGAGATCTGCCATGGTTCAACATATATGTAAAATTGAGAAATCATTTATGGAGAAAAACAGAGAAGATGATATAGAAAAACACTTATTGGTAAGATCTGCCATGGTTCCTCAACTTCTTTTGGGTTCTTTTCCATTTTTGTCTTTTTGTTGCAACCAAAGAAGAAGAATAGATCTCTTTTTGTTGCAACCAAACAAGCACTTGAAAGAGAAGGATCAAACGAGAGGGATGAGATTGAGATCTGTGGGTGTGAGCGGCGCTAAGGACTAAGGAGTAAAATAACTGAAAAAAAAAAAAGATTGAGTGGAGCAGTTGGCGTTAAACCCTAAGTGAAACGCTCATTTTGTATATATATATATAGGCGGTTAGCGGTTTTTTTCAACTGTCTTTAAAGGCGGTTAAGCAATTTTACGGTTAGCGGTTAGCAGTTTAGAGCGGTTAATAATCGCCCGCCTTTTCAGCCCTATCGAGCGCTATAGTTGGATGCACATGATGTTTAATTTATGGTTTCTTGCTTAGACAAGCGTACATGTTTGTATTTCGCCTGAGGTTTTAGAATACTTGTATATACGTGTAACTCACTTATATGATTTATAAAGTGCTATGGCTTAGATGGGTTTGTATGTATATGTTTCTGAGCGTAAGTTTGTGACGTGCACACATACCCACAACTAAGATATATGTTTAAAAGATTTTTATATCTACAATGTTTACTTCATCGGGTACAAATATTTTTTAAAAGTGATGTTAAACCAAAAGTAATTGTTATTGTAAACTCATAGTAGAAAATGCAAATGCAGCTCATACATGGTTTTAAGTCAATAATTTTCTAGACTTATTGAGACTGTGAACTCATATATTCCCTTATGTTATTGCAGTGATCCCACAATCGCATTTATCATGTTGAGGCCACAGGTGATGCGGGTATTGATAAGGATTCAGTTGCCTCATATTTGGACTTCTATGACTGAGGCTTTGGGATGCCAGTTGTGTTGGTTTGACTACTATGTTAGTCTATCTTTTGTTTACATCATTTTTGTTATATATACATACTAATGATGTATTTTATAGCTTGTGTTGCTTGTAACACTTTTGTATAGCCATTCTTTTGTATACAGTAGACACACTGTAAAGGTTTAAAGTATAGGTGTATTTCATCAACTTTGTGTGTTATGTGTTAATTATTGATGTATAGATGTTTCCGCTGCGATGTTCAAGTCTTTGATGTGATATGCTAATGTTATGAGATATTGATGCTAATAAGTATTTACAGGTTATTGTGATGATTGGGTTAAAAATAAAAAAAAGTATTGAACCGGGTTGTCACATTCTACCTCCATTATCACTCTGTGATTGAAA
>FXXK01001889.1:0-20771 GCA_900184695.1 Betula pendula
AAAGAGAGAGATGGATTTCGTGCAATGAAAACAAAGCACATGTTTACTTCTTCTATGTTTAACTTTTAAATTTCAGACTTGATCACCTTGCTGCAATTTCCCTCATTCAGGGATTGTTTCAGATGCCCCATATCATGGTCATATTGCACAACCTGAAAAGAAGGAATTGCTTCTCCAATTGTTGCAATGGATGCCAAGCCAGGTTATGTCGTCAATTCGTCTACGAGAAACGTTATCCTCAAGAACTCACACTTATTTGGTCGCCAGCTAATTGCTAAAATATTGTCCAAGCAACATATGGTATCAAAAGCATCAAGACCTAGTTAGATGAAAGATAAAACAATAGAGTTCAAGGTAACGCTTAAATGCAGCTCAACCTTTTTGTAAAATAGATGCCAATTTGATCACCATTGCCTCCCACGCATGACACTGCTAATCATAGCAGTGAATTGAGCACAAATGTACAACACCTAGATTGAATGATGTTGATTATGTCCTTTGATGTATACAAACAGATTTGAAAATTACAGTTTTGATTATTGGTTGTACATTAAGAGAAGTTGTGTGTTTCATGGAATCAAATGTGTGGTAGCCACTGAAGCTCTTATTATGGACTGCATGGACTAGAATTTCTTACATTAGGAATGCATCAAAGAGATCTTTGTAGCATCTGCAATGGATAGTCAATGGTCAAACACTTGTGGGATCTTAACAGGATACAAATGGATTTTGTTCGACCATGAATTTCTTACTGTAGGATCAAGATCTGAAATGCATTTCCAAACTACACTATTGCACTTGAAGCCGCTTCCGAATGCAATTTGCCAAACCCGATCTCTCTTCTTCACCCTTCCTTTCGCCTCCAGATAACATAGCTCATACCAAATTGAAGAAGATGAAGTATTCCCAAACCTATACAATGTCATTATTGATGCTTCTCCATCTTCCTTTTTCCAACCTCAGATTCTCCTCTATTCCATCAATTACTGCCTTTCCACCAGCGTGAATGCAAAATGCATGAAAGCCCTTCTAAAATTCGGCACATAAATTTCCTTCTACCCCCATATTTTTTGCCTAATCACCAACCAACCATACTGAAGCTGCTCTGCGTACGGCAACACATGAGGCCCTAGCTCGAATATATTTTTCCGTAAAGCATTGGCGGCCACGTGTAGAAGCGCCCGGGACAAAGACACCCTAACATGCCCAGCATCATCAACTTGTTGGAAAACAAGTTGGTATACTTTCTTATTGGATCCCATGTGGGTTCGGACAAGGTTCTAGAGTTTGTACTCGGCCTTCTTCTTGTCTTGCTCCCTATTAGACAGCAAAACAACCGCTCCTCCCATTCGAAAGAAAACGTTGGCAATAAGCATGGACTTCACCTTACCTTTATAACCGTTGGGTGTCATAGCTTCCATGCTGAGAACTAAAGCAACTGAGTTTTTGTGAACTTTCAGAAGATCCTTAACCAGACTTACTGATAACATCCTAGAACCATTTTAGTTTTCTCTTGAGCACTGCTTATGGAAGAATCAAACGGGATCGCATGCACTGAAAGAGGTTCGCAAGCCTCACCTCCAATGCCTGATCTTTCAAGCACTTTCATCTGAAAGTCCATACTTTCTGTGTCAAAGGCACAAGATGCTTCCAAGTGTTCGTGGCAATGGGAATGTGGAGCTCGCAAGCAATCATGAGGCAGATAACAAGAGAAGTCAACAAGGTAGATAGAATTGGATCTAAAAATGAAACAGATAATTGCAATGATTCTAATTAGAACGGTTGCAGCTAATAAATGGGTGTGAGAGATTAATGGGGATTCTCTTATAATATTAGATAGGTTTGTTTTAAGAGATGAATATCTGAATAGTACAACCGCCATTCTCAAATTCATGATAAGAGCTTCTTTTCATGCTTTTGGTTATATATACAAACAAGCTAGAAAGAAATAAGTTTCAAAATAAAACGCATTTCTCTCTCTTATTTGTATGTTTTTTCATCTCTCTTCTTGTTGATTGCAATATTCCAAGGGAAAAGGCAACCTAATTTGTTTGATTACACAATTTGCATGTATAAAGCCATGCGTAATCAAACAAATTAGCACCTTTGTGTAATTGGTGGCCAAAATAACGGGGCCCAAGAATAATGTACGTGCGTGCCTGCATGTGTTGGCTACATTACGTACTTTATTGGCCGTTCATTTTTAATCAATGAGTAAGTGGATGTAGCTTGGGCTGTGATTAGGTTCAGTATCTTGGAGTAAGCTTTATTTTAGCCTAAAACTAAAACAAAAATGAAAAGAAAAGAAAAGTTAAGCTTGAGTTGACTACAAACAATTTTTCAAGCAATTTGAGCAGCACATGTGAGAGAAGTCACTTGAAACTCATCCTGCCTGAGTAGATGTTTGTACAATTCAAAATTTATTTGAGCAACTGGATTCCATATGGGCTCTCTCCAGGGACGAAGATAGGGGGTCCGTAGGGGCCATCCCCTGCCTGAGTAGATGTTTGTACAATCCAAAATTTATTTGAGCAACTAGATTCTATATGGGCTCTCTCCAGGGATGAAGATAGGGGGTCTGTAGGGGCCATCCCCTCTCAGAATACCAGAAAAAAATTTTAACTAGTCTATTCAAAACGAAAGAGTTCACCAACATAATGTTTTTTTTTTCTTAAATTGTTAGTATACAATTCATGTCTGACGTGATGCAACTGCAATTGGTCACCAACAGCAATAGCAACCTTAATATAGTAATTAAATTACTTCAATAGGTAAGAATATAATAAAAAGAGAGTGAGAAATAATATTTAAGAAAGTAAATAAGAGAATAGAGAATCTGTTAGTGTTTGTATATAAAAAGCGTAGCTAAAATAGAGAAGTACACTTTTTTATTAGGTATTTAAGATAATGCTATTACTGGATATGCTCTAAAGCCAAATCATGCGTAAATACATAAAGTAATGATATATATCAATCCTATGTCCACCAAAAATTGATGTGATTTTTCAAAATTGATATATTTTAAAAGTCACATTAATTTTAAATAGACATAATGTAAATATGGATTTACGTGTATCATTACTTAAATACATAATTACGCAACCTATAACGGGTGTGTTTATTAAATGGTTAGGGACGTTTTTATTTTGAAATAGTAATAAAAAGTGATTGATGTGATATAGAATAAGAAGAATGTTGTGAATTTTTTGTATGGAAAAATGAAAAAATTTTATTTTTTAGTGAGTTTTTTATTTGAATAGTAATAAAAAGTGAATTATATGATGTAAAAAGTAAAAATTAATTGTTAAAAATTGATTTATAGAATATTAAAAGTGGTGTTGATTTTGAAGGAAAAAAAAGGAGAAGGAAAGAAAGTGTTTAAAAACAAGGCCCACATGTTTTTTTAAAGATCCGGCTTCTATGCAGTAGTAAAAATTACTGTATACCTGCTGTGAAATTTTTGGATGGCCTAGATGGGACCAAGGGTTTTTTAACCCAAAAAGTCACACTGTTTACTCAACTGTAAAAAGTCTTTGATTTTTACAAGAGAAGCAACCGACGCCGTTTGTTTTCAAGAGAACAAAAAAAAATAAAAAAGGGTTATGCATCTTCATCGGTTCATCCTTTGCATACGAGGTTCAAAAGGGAAGTGAAAAACGTATGGTCTGCAAATCCAATCTACTCAAAGATCATTATTCTCATGCGGTTGCAGTGGCTTTTATTGTGCGGAATTGGAGTTTAGCAGTGGATTAATTGAGCCTTTGGAAAGTTCAAGGGGTAGAATGCGCCCATTCCTTCTTGCAAGCAGAGTTCTCCCATTCTCGTGCAACTTTGAATCAGAAAATTTATTTGACATCCCATGACGAGGACCAATGGAGTCGTTAGATCCAGAGAACGGACCCAATGCATCTTTGGGGAGATAGGCTTTTCAGAATGGAACGGTCTCTCCTTATGCATGTCTCTTCCATTGTAGTTTTCTCTTTGTTGTTCTATTTGTTTTTGTATGTTCGGGCATATGCTCGTTAGGTTAGGATCTGCTGTCGTTGTGGACCTAGTAAAGAAAGTAGGACAGGTGCTTGTAAAAAGTTCTCAGAGACTAGTTTCAGGCTCCGGCGTCGACAATTGTGAGCTTAGAGTTTTTTCTTTTTTCCTGAAGCAATGAGCATAGAGTGGGTTGAGGACTAGAGGCTTCGTGAAGGACTTGCTGCGGAACGGCGTGAAGTCACGGAAAAAATGTTTGTCCTTGCTGTTTGGTAAACAGCGTAAGTTTTTGGGTTAAAAAACCCTTGTTGCATCTGGGCCATCAAAAACTCCACCGCAGATCCTTTTTTTAATATTGTAAAAATACAAAATCAGTCCATGTGGTTTACCTCATTTACAATTAGCTCCCTGTTGTATCAACATGAACTCAAAGGTCCCTGGGTTTGTCAAAAAAACAATTATTCCATGAAGTCAAATTCCGTTAATTAACTTAACAGATTCCGTTAGTGTGCCACGTCACACCCAATAAAATTGTACAAATTATTGTTTTAAAAATAATTATAAAATTTAACCTTAAATAGATTCACATAATGACGGATCAAAAACATGACTATTTCACTTTGTTATGGTGCTTTTAAAACACATTAACAAACATAAAGTTGTTATTGTTATGGTGCCCTTTTTTAGGAAGTTTTAACTCTATTGAGAACTAATTACGAGTGAAAATTTTATTTTATTCCAAACTATATTATAAGATTGAATGTGCTTTCCAAAATAATGACATAAATTTGCACTGCCACGAAACATTATATCACATACGAGTATATTGGAGTTTGTCAAAAAAAAATTTATTCTTTAAAGTCATAAATAAATATGATACTTGTTATAATTTTATTGGTGTGACGTGACACACTAACGGAATCTATTAAGTTAATTAATAGAATTTGACTTCAGGGAGTAAATTGTTTTTTTGACAAACCCCAGGGACCTTTGAGTTCATGTTGATACCACAGGGAGCAAATTGTAAATGAGGTAAACATTTTGCATTTTTCCCTCTAATTTATAAGCAAATATCCATCGCGTTTGCTCAACTCTTTTGGGCGGGAAAACGTGGTGAGTATCAGTCCGTCACAGAGTCTACGTGAAAACGTAGAGAGAAGTGTGGAATCGCAGAGAAATTTGAAGAATGTCGAAGTTCGAGTACCCAATAATGTCGCGCAGTGAGATAGTGGCAATCTTGGCGGAGTCTCAGATCGCCAGCATATCGGAGCACGATCTCTTCAACCCCAACCCGGATTTCATTTCGGAGCTCTACGCCCGTCTCCTCTTCCACATCGACGCTCTCCACGAGTAATGGAGTTACAGTTTCAATTTCTTTTATTTTTTGTTTACATAATTATTTAAAATTTCATAGAGTACATATTTTTTTTTATATTTTTGTTTTTATTTCGAATTTTTACATTTTAATCAATTGGGTTTGTCCCTAATGGTCTGTTTGCTTGCTGGGAAGATGCGAGAGAAATTGGAATGGAATTAAGGTTTAGAAAATCTCTAGATTTTGTTTCTGTTTCTGATAAGGGAAAGTGGAAGTGCCGGCGAACTGGGGTGGGGCGGTAAAAAGATTTGACTTGATATTTTATTGAATTAGTGAAGAATATACTGGATTGCTAAGAAAATGAGAAACCCCATCTGCTTTCTTTAGCTTCCGAGAACTGAAATTGAACTTTTAAGCATGAGTTTCTTCTTTTCGTCGGTTTGGTAAAAAGGAATTTTCAAATTTACTTTGGCTTTTTAGGGCGTCTGAGCTGTTTTCCTTTGTGGGGTTTCTGATTTGTGCAGGGAAGATAATGGACAATTGGAGTTCGCTGCGCTCGAGCAGCTTGAGAACCCAGACTTTCACGTTGAGTCGGCCCGGACGGTCAAGCTGTACAACAGGATAAAGGAGGTGCTGGCATCGACAGAATGCCCGAAAAGATTTACCCTCAAAGACCTGTTAAGACCAGATACTGACAGGACTGGATTTTTCCTTAGCTCAATTCTCAATTTTGGTCTTCACAGGTAAGTTCTTGGTTCTTGATGTTTTTCAGTTTGTGTGGTGGACCTAGTTTTTAGTCACCAAAACGACAAAATAATCTTTTATGTGTTCTTTGACTGAGTTGGTTTCTTAAAGTAAACCTTGATTTGTTGGAGAAATGATTTGTTATTATTGTTGAGGTTTATATGAAAATAAAGAGGATTGACTCATTTGCATTAAGATACAGTGGTTAATTGCAATTCTCTTCTATAAGTTCTTCAACTGGTTTTTGATCCCCACTTCGGCACTTACATTTGGTTTTATGAAATTCATTGATCTAATTTAATTCGAAAAGTGGGAGATGAGTTACTTCAACTAGGCAACTTCATTCAAATTCATTTCCCTTTCCAGCCAATTATACCCTCTCTCACAACTTCATCTTGGAAATAGGAAAAGTTGAATATGAGCGTTTTTCCAACACAACTCTCCAAATCCTGTTGCTAAAACCACACTCAAAGAATTAGTGGTCTCTACATTCAATAATGCTATGACATAAAAAACAATTCACATCCCATTCACACCCTATTTCAAAATTCTATCACCTATGGAGAGACTGTCTTGGATTGCCAACCATAAGAAGAAGGCATGTCTAGGAATAGCATAAGAGTCCCAAATCAAATTGCACCACTCTACTTTAGGCAGTTTAGCACTCAAAGCTTCCCAGGTTCTTCACAAGAAAATTTCAGGTTCTTTGAAGGCATCCACAGAGGGGTATATTTCAAACCAAACTTAACAAAAGGCAAGCGGCTTTGAATGGACACCAAATCTTCAGATCTGGCCGGCAACCAGTTCCAATACCTATCTTTCATCACACTGGACAGCTTAGCATCTATTTTGATTCTAGCATCATAGATAACCCTATATCGATATTTGTCAAAAAGAATACCATCCAGGTGCCATGCATCCAACCACAGAGATATATTACTCCCATCACATAATTCTTACCCTGAATCAAGTTAACATGAACCCAAGCAACCCAAAGAGAACCAGATCTAGAAAAAATAGACCATATGTGCCTTAAAATGGCCGCTCTTTTCCAATCAACCAATTTTTTCAAACCAAACCTCCCTCAATCTTAGGAACAAATATATGATCCTAAGCAACTTTTGACTTAGCAGGGGACAGCTTACTGCCATTCCACAAGAAAAGACTAAACTTTCTCTCAATAAGTCTAATAACTTTCATAGGTAAACTGAAAATAGAAGACCAGGAAACTTGAATACTATAGAGAACTGAAGTAAGAGTTGCAATCTACCCGCAAAAGAGAGATGCTTAGCCAACCAAGAACTAATTCTACTAGAGAATTTAACCGACAAACACTCACAATCAGCAGCTCAGAGCTTTTTAGAAATAGAGGGACTCCCAAATATCTAACCGGGAGCTTGCCCTCCTTCATTTTAAGACAATCCAAAAGCAACCCCTTAACCCGAGAAGAAATACCAGCACAAAATAAAGTACTTTTGGAAGGATTAGCTTGCAAACCTGAGAGAGTAGCAAACTCCAACAAGACTTGGTTTATCTTCTCCTCAGATTGGAAAGAGGCCTTGGAGAAAATAAGGACATCATTTGCAAAGCAAAGATGCGTCAACTTGACAACTTCACACTTCGGATGATATTGAAAAACAGAACCCAAAGCTGCCTCCTCCATGAGCTTAGAGAAGACTTCCATGGCAATGACAAACAAGTAGGGCGAGATGGGATCTCCTTGCCTCAAACCCTTCCTTCTTTCAAAGTAACCAACCGACGCACCATTCCTAGAAATAGAGAATTTCGGAGTAGATATGCACTCCCAAATCCAACTAGTGAATCTCTCAGTAAATCCAAAGCTATAAAGGCAATGCATAATAAACACTCAATCAACATATATGTCTTCATAAGGTCAGCTTTGATTGTACACCGAGCCTGGCCCTCACTTTTATGGTAATTTTTCACAACCTCTTGAGCCAAAAGAACATTCTCAGCTATGCTCCTATGAGGTATGAACGCTGACTTATTAGAACTAATGAGGCCATCCAAAAAGGGAATCATCCTATTAGCCAGAATTTTTGTTATACACTTGTATTACACATTGCAGCAGGCAATAGGCTGAAAATCCCCTATAGAGGAAGGGTTTTCTTTCTTAGGCACCAAAGCTATAATATTGAATTCAGCTCCCTAAGAATCTTCCCAGAAACAAAGAAAGATTTAATAGCAGCAATAACATCCTTACCAATCGCAGACCATGCAGCTCTAAAGAAACTCACAGAGAATCCATCAGGGCCAGGAGCTTTGTTTTTTTGATAAGTAAGAAAATTTATTAAAAAGCGTAAGACGCCCCTAAGTACACAGGCAGTATACACAAGAGGCCCAAACATAGGGAACCCTCAAACCCGCAACCCTCAAGTCCTCAAAACCACAACCCTCAAGCCAGGAGCTTTGTTGATGCCCATAGAAAACAAAGTTCTCAGAATTTCATCATTAGTGACATCCCTATCCATAACAACAGCTTGACTCTCAAAGATGCTAGAATTCAGTAAGCCTCTAATCCTGCCAACCATATTATCATCCAGCACATGATTAGAGGAACCCAATAACCTTTCATAATACTCCACAGCCACCCCCTTCATTTGATCAATCTCTACAACCTTACACCCTTGATCATTCCACAAATGGCTGATAGTATTCTTAGAGTTTCCAATTTTCACAAGCTTATGAAAATAGGAGGTGTTCTGGTTATCTAAGTTTAGCCACTTGTTTCTAGACTTCTGCTTCAAGAAAGACTCTTCTGCAAGAGCAAAAGAAGTGTACTCCTTAAAGCAATCTCTAGCACGAGCAACACAACCGGATAAGACCTCTCTCTGAGCTTGATCCAGCTGCTCTTTAGCCATGATAACCCTTTCCCTTAATCCCCCAAGGACTTCAGTATTCTTAGTTTTTAGAATACGTTTTACTGACCTCAATTTAGAGTATAAGTAGTACAAAGGAGAGCCTTCAACACGAATTTGCCTACCCTCAGCTACCCAACAAAGAAAATCATCATGCTCAGACCAAAAGCCAAAACATTTAAAGGGTCTAGACCCAAAATTCTTCAGTTTACCGACAGAGATCATAGCAGCAGAATGGTTAGAGATACCTCCCGGAAGAAACTCAACTTCTGTATGTTCAACCATATCCAACCATTGAACATTGCCTAAGACCCTATCCAATTTTCTAACCACCAAAGCCTTCTCATCCCTTCTGTTCTCCCAAGTAAAATAACAACCACTTTAGGGAAGATCAATCACTTCAATCTTACTAATGCAATCCCCAAAATCCTCCTCATAACAATTCAACTTCATACCATCCCCCTTCTCAAACACACTTCTAACTGAATTAAAATCCCCAGTTGAAAGCCAAGGAACAAGACCTAGTTGAGTGCACACCATTTCCAAATCTTTCCACAAATCCCTACGACCAAACACTCCATTAATTGAAACCAAGACAAAGGAATGAACCCAGCTATACTCGCCTTGCACCATACTAATATTGCAACTAATAGCCTGGAGAAGAGCTATATACAAACTCAACATCAACAACTTTCAAGTCCCAGCAAACCCAAATCTTTCCAAGATGGTGTTGATCATAGTTATTGATGAACCCCCATCCCTGAAAAATGGATTCCTTAATACCACTAGACTTCTCAAGTTGGACTCGAGTTTCAACCAGACAAATCAAAATCAACGTTGTGTCCTATGCATCATCCTTAATTGGAACCATGACAAATGAATGACCAGCTATACTCGCCTTGCACCATACTAATATTGCAACTAATAGCCTGGAAAGAGCTTATTACAACTCTACATCAACAACTTTCAAGTCCCAGCAAACCCAAATCTTTCCAAGATGGTGTTGATCATAGTTATTGATGAACCCCCATCCCTGAAAAATGGATTCCTTAATACCACTAGACTTCTCAAGTTGGACTCGAGTTTCAACCAGACAAATCAAATCAACGTTGTGCTTATTTACAAATTTTCTAACTCCTTCTGTTTGAAGAGGTCATTGAGATCTCTAATATTCCAAATAGACTTGATGAACAATTTTGTTGGAGAAAAGCCTTGGCTGGCCTTGTCCCCCTCTTCCCCCAAAATACCTTTCCCCTTATTACGAATCACAACACTAAGCTTCTTATTCCTAGCAAAAGTAGAATCCAGAATACTAATGGTTTTACCATCAGCAACACAGAATTCTCCATCCCCCCTTTCATTGTCACACACATCGGAAGTAGAAACCTTCTTCACAGCCTCCATAGCTGACTTCTCCTTAGGAATAACAGAGATTGTTTTCTCTTTGGGAGAAACAGGTCCTCTGATGACCTTATCAAATTTAGGTTTCTTAATCTTCTCCTTAAACGGTTTCCACCTGTTACCATCAGCTCTAGCCACCAAATTAAACTCAAACTTAGGCTTATAATCTTTCTTCTCTACATGCTGACAAGCATGAGCAGGATGACCAAAGGTTGTACATTTAGCACATTTGATAGGGAGCCAAGGGTATTTCGCCCCTATTGTGATCAACTTACCAAACTCATCCATCACATTGACCTCTTTAGGAAGAGTAGAATCCACATCTACTTCCACCAAAACTTTGGCAAACCCCAGCCTCTGTTTCTCCTCTGTCATAGAGTCAGCAAAAAGCGGCTTCCCAACCCCACACGTAATAGTTGCAAGACACTTTATGTTGTGAGTGCGTTGGTGAGGTTTATGTCTCACATTGCTAAGATGTAAGAAAAGTGAGTGATTTATATAGTATAGTTGGGCCTAAATCCATAGACTTAAGCTTTTGAGTTGTGTGGCGTCTTAACGTGCTATGTTATGGGCTTAATAAAAGATTTCCCTAAGTGATTTTCTTCATAACAATTGGTATTAAAGTCATATTTAGCTTCCGCTGCTGCTCATAGGAGTGTCTTGGTTTGACCCCAAAGCTGGGGTCATACTTTTTTTTTTATCGGAGTTAAACCAAACACGTCAAGTCATCACAAATGAAGATGTTTCTTTGGGGAATCGTGAGGTAATTTTACCTTCGTCACCCAAAAATTTCGAGAATTCATTCTGCAGTGATGATTCCTCAGAAGGGCAAAAAGCTGAAAAGGAAGATAGGGTTTTAAATGAAGATCCAATTAAGGAGAATGTGTTGCCGAAGCCAGGTGTTCTAGACTGGAGGAGTCTGTTCAAGAGGGAGAAAGTGATTGGGAGAAGTATGTTTAGCTTCCGCTACTGCTCATATAAATGCTGCTCATCACCATTCAGCTTGACACACCCAGCAGTTCCAGAGCCCGCAACACCAGAACAATCACCTCAACATTGTCACTTTCATCGCCACTCTCAACGTTATCAGCAACTCGGCTACCATCAGATGCTCTCTCCTTAGAAGTTTTAACTCTATCACTAACTGTATCAGCAATAATCTCATCGGCCAACTTGAAACCCCTACCCCTTCCTCGACCATTTTGAGCATGACGCGACATGATTCTGCAGCAAATCGGCTAGTCCAAGTCTCAGCGGTAGAACAAAGCGAAAGAAACCATGAACTTTCCAGAAAAAATTAGGCAATTTGGACCGAGTTGATGATTATCCCCAATTTCATAACCCCAAAGTATTAGACTTTGTTTCCTATGTTCCAGAAAGAATGGTCAATAGCTCTGCTTTGGTTGAATCCTGGTCTTGGACTTGTCTGGCAATAGCGAATGCAGGTTGCTCCCATTGTCATTGCAGGTCATTCCAGAGACCCATTTGACCTCGACAGCCTACAGACATGAGAACAACCATCAAGTTTCATCGTGGGATGACTCGTGGCAAGAGTTAATTTAAAATCGCTTGCGGTAATTGGTGAATTTTTGGTTTGGATGCTTTAGATTTTCAGCTTAGTTATTTTATAATTGGTTGTGAACATGTCTGGCCAAAGACTTTTATGCAAATCCTTAATTAGTTCCCGTTAGCTCTTTGCAAATATTTGTAATATTTTTGTTCTGATTTGCTTTTTGAGATACCAAATGCATTTCATGTATACCATTGCTTTCTCATGATTTTTATTTGTTCTTTTCTACCTGATAAAGGGAAATAATAAAGACAGTAGAGACCCTAGTCCTAGTAAAGTATTTTTGACACTCGTCTAGTTTTGAGTAAGAAATGCTCGAATAAACAAACTATAGAGAAAGTACATTGTGCTGAAGAACTGATGACTTCTTATTTTGAACATTCTACAAAGTATTAGAATTACTCTGCTTTTTTATCATTAAAGAGATAACTTTGTTTGTCTTAAAGGAGGAAGATTTAGTTTCGTGGTTCTATAAATGTACTATCTACCAATGAATTTTAGTTAATTTGTTTCTGTAATCGTTTTGCTTATATTATATGTTGGATAATGGTTTTCAATCTCAGACGGGCAAAACTGGAATTCCTGCGTCCAATTGTGGATGAAGTCAACCTTCTTGAGGAGCAGCAAAGAGAGTGGGAGGCTAAGATTTCCCAGGTTTCTCTAATATCCAGAAAGGAAAAAAAAAAAAAGCTTTAAAATAGGCATCCACTTGTGCTAAATGTTTGCAATGCAGTTGAATGCCGAGATTGAGGAGTGCCATGAAGCAAGAGAGAGGGAGTTGCCTCTTGTTCAGGAGGTAGATGCAAAAGTTAAAGAATTGCGGCAAACCATTGCAAGCCTCAACAATCACCAGATGTCACTGAGAACTTCTTTTCGCAAGCTGAAAGAGAAGACGGGAGAAATGGATGAAAAGGTCAGGTTATTGAACATGAGCCAGATCTATTGGTCTAACTCAATAGCATAAGAATAAGCTTACAAATTTTGGGTCTATAGGGACAACTGGTTTAGTTGTTTGTTGTTTGATTTAAAGTTATAAATTTGTTGGTCATTTTGTTTTAAAAATAATCTGAAGTAACAAATTGCTAGTTAACTATTTTAATGAATCTATAGCACAGACTCTTGATCACATGATTATTCTAATTTAAAATCTTTTACAACTCTATGTTCAACAAAGAGTGTAGCTTATACACGCACACACCAACACACACACACAAATATTCAAATACCCACATTTACACTGGCTGTAGTTGTTGAAGTTTCTGTTCATCCATTTGGATAACTTATTTTGTGAGTTGTGCTTGTGTCTTCTCTGTGTCGACCACAATGATATCTTTCAAAGGTGTTATTTCCACATTATTTAATTATCTTCTCGTTATTAGGTTGCTTATGCCACTGAGATATGTTGATTATTTTTTAACTGTTACTGTTCATCTTGTTCAAGGTCTGAGTTTTTCCTTTCAAATACTTAGTATATTTTAATCTATTCCCCCTTGTTTATATGGAGTCGGCTTTTTTCTGCCTGTTTGAACTGCAGTTTAAGATCTCAGTGCTGTATTTGAGAAGAAAGTTTTCTATTTTAAGTTCATCATGTAGATTGGTTATTCAAATATGTTTGCTTTCTTTTTAATAGCTATTTGTTTCATTGTTCTTATTTTTCCGGTTTCTTCCAGATATCTAATGCTGAATTTGTTCTAGTACAAAGTGTTCAAGAAAATGCAAATCTACGTTCAAAAATTGTACAGTCTCCAGATAAGTTACAGGTATTTCTTTTCTTCTCATTAACTTAGATATGGTAATTCATAAAAGAGGTATGCATTAATGTTGATTATAGCGAAAATTTCAACCAGATAAAATAATGAAGTTACTTCAACACAGGTGCTACAGTCAGACAAACAAAAAGGCATGGATTAAACTTTTTTGGTCTAATTGTTAAATACAGAGTAATGGCCTAAGCCCATTGAAGCATCCGTTGTGAGAACCTCTTTGTAGCATGAAGACCACAATATGATTTCGTTAGAATTGGGAATAAGATAAGTTGGTAACAACAGACATCTTTGGCCTGTTTCAAAGCAATATATAAATGGCCTTAGCCCACCTGTACTCGCTGTAGTAGCACTCAATTGCAAAATAACTAAGTTTGTTTTCATACTTCTAGTTTTCATAACTTTTTTGACCTCTTTTATTTTTTGGTTAGGTGTTTCTCTTGTATATTTCTTGTATGCTTGGTGCGCCCTTTGGTGTTAATGAATGTCATGACTATTGTTTACTTATCAAAAAAAGAGATTGGGAATTGTACAATTATACTATCTAGATCAGAAATATAACAACATGATAGGAGCCACATTAGTTGATCTTTAGATAACTTTTTTTTTTTTGATAAGTAAAATATCAATTATCTAAAGATAACTGATAATTGATAGTTGATCTTTAGATAACTCTCAGATATTGCTTGTGAATGGGACTCAATTTTGATTTATTCAACTCAACTAAGTCTTAGGCTCCATTTTTTCCGTGCTATATCTGTTGCAGCATTGGACAGTTAGTAAGCAACAAACCTTTTACTGCACAATGAAAGACTAAGCTTAGAATTTGATATTATGCTTTTCAAAGGCACAAGTTATTTTTGGAATGAACTCAAAACTTCCACCATCATCAATGATTCTTCTTCAACCATTGTTATCGGGATCATATCAAACATTAACCAAGAGAAGGGTCGATTTTTGGTACCATTGGTTCATCTGTTGGATCATTGGTTGAACCACTGTTTTTTTAGTATGATAATTATCTATTGAATAATGTTCGTAATTATAAATATATACATAATGGGTAATGAATAAATATAAAAGATAACATATCTTGCCAAAGAAGCACCTGTAGTTTAGTGTTAGTGCCTGTAGCATATATGAAAATAAGTTATAATTTTTAAAAAAGATGATTCGTTAATCCTATTCAACCAATCAGTTCTATTTATTTAACTGTTTGCTAAAAATTTTCCTGTTCAATTAGTTCTTATCGGTTTTATTGCATAGCTGGTATAATAAAAATACCAAATAAAAAATCTCTTGGTTTATGGTTTTGCTGGTGCAACTATCGATTTGTTACAGCTCTGATAACTATGCCTCCTACCATTTTACATCCCCACCACTTGCTGAGCAAGCCTCAATGGTCACAGACCGCTGGCTGTTGGTGACTGTCAGCTGGTCTTGGGTACCTTTTAGTCACTGGCTATCATCACCATGCTGCTTGCTACAATCCCCAGGTGTTAGGAATCATAAACATTGGCCAGTTTCAGCACCATAAATTTAAAACATATACAAAATTTTCAATTCGTGCCAAAACTGCCTGCCATTGATTGCTGGTGACTCTCAGCTGCTATGTGAGTAACTTTTTAGTCATTGGCTATCATCACTATGCTGTTTACTACAATCCCCGGGCATTAGGAATCATCACCATTGGCCAGTTTCAAAGCCCAGAAATTTAAAACATATACAAAATTTTCAAATCGTGCCAAATACAAAAATTGCTTGAGAAAAAGTAATCTTCAATGAAAAATAAGCAATTCAGTCCTATTTCAGGTCATATTCTCTGCCAGATTATCTGTTTTTCTTCCCTATTGCCCATTTTAAATTTTCTTCCTGTAGCCTTGGCTCCTATAACAGAATGAATTTCTAATGTTAGTGTTTAGAATAATGTATTAGGGTTTGAGGGTATTATGGTCATTGTATTATTTCTCAAAGCCTATTATAATAATATGTGTGAGGTAGGTTACGTACAACAATATAACGTGCCTTCCTCTTTCTCTTTCACGTAACCCTAAAACATGGTTATTAGGCCTAAGGTTTAATCCTGGTGTTTTTGATACTATACGACCTTCCTTCCTCCTTTTTCGTTTTTTCTTTTCTCTTTCTTTCTTTTCTTGTTTTGTCGTGATTCACAATAGAACACATCAACCTTGAAGACCTTGCTTGCGATTAAGACTCTGGGCTGAATGCCCGTGTTAGGCGAATGATGGCGTCGAGATTAACTATCGCCGTCGTCGCATGATTTGCTCCGTCAATGGTGGGTTCGGTGTAGTCGGCAGGAATGACGATCGTGGATCTCTGTTTTGTCTTCCCTGAGTTCCAATAAATGCTTCAGGGTGGTGTTGGTGTCGCCGGCGTGGTCTGGTGGTGGTTGGTGCGTTGCCGGTGGTCGGAGAAACGAGTAGTGGTGTCTGGTTCTCTCGGTGCGGTGGGGTTCCGGTGGACGTTGCGTTGGAGTCATCCACCGGAAATCTCTGTCGTCGCTGCCGTTGTAGTCGTCGGCCTGGTCTGAGTCTCGCGGCGAGTTCCGGCACTTTCGGATAATTCCGGGTCGACCCGAATACATACGGGTCAATCCAGTTGGTATTGCCCTTCAATATTTCGGGTCAACCCGACCCGTAGTGCTCCAGACCCGCTTCATTCCACATCAGGACCGGTTCAGTCAAGTTTAGACCCGGTTCAGTCCCGTTTCAGCACGTTTCATCCCGGTTCATTGTATTTCAGACCTGGTTCAGGCCAGTTCAGACCCGGTTCAGACCACTTCCTCACCGGTTCAACTTATTTCAGGCCAGTTCAGTGTGGTTCAAGCCGGTTCAGGCCCATTTTGGCTCGGTTCCGCGTGTTTCCGACTCGGTCCAGGTTTCTTTGTACCGGTTTTTTGTCCATTTTTCACTACTTATTGCTTGTGTGCTTGTGTTTTTGGGCTTTCCTCTTCTTGTTGGTATACTTTGTGGTAGTTTCTACTCAGCATGACTACTCCTACTACTAAATCAGAGTTACCCACTTCGGCTTCTGCGGGTAATATACCAGTGACATCTATGGGTCATATCCCAATGACATCTGTGAAACTAAATGGCAAAAATTATGTCTATTGGGCTCGTTCTGTTGAGGTATTCTTGCGGGGGAAGGGTCTGTATACTCATTTGCAATCCGACAAACCGACTGATTCTTCTTCCACCAGCCTTTGGGACCAGGAAGACAATCAGATTATCTCTCTTATGCTGAACAGTGTTGAACCTCACATTGGCTCCTCGTGTATTTATCTTCCTACTGCTAAGGATATTTGGGATCATCTTAGTCATATGTATTCTGGTACTGGCAATATTACTCGCATTTATGAAGTTTGCAAACAATACTTTGGCCTTGAGCAAGGTGCTCAGCCTTTGGACGAGTATTACAATCAGGTTGTGGCCATCTGTAAGGAGCGCGACATGTATCAACCACTTTCCACTGATCTACAGAAAATGGGCAAGCAACGTCAAGATGTGGATGTGGTTCGGTTTCTTCTTTGGTTTGAACCGAGTATGAGTCAGTTCGTGCACAGATCTTGGGTGGTTCAGATCTCCCATCTCTAAAAAAAATACACAGAACCACTCGAGCAGAGACTCACTCTTTCCCCAGTAGCTGACTACTATAGCTCGTCTCTCGCTACGTACTGCATCTCACTGTCTCTTTATCTCCACACACAATAGGCAACCATAGATCGGATTACAACCTAACGAACTACTGCGCAAGCAAATAGACACATGACGGTTCAGTCCACCTATCCTCTCCTACTGTATATAACAAATACATCGTTGTCTCCCATCAACCCATCGAAGTCGACTCCACTCTTGCTAATGGTCCTACGCCTCTCCTACAGCCATACAGTGTACCGGATATCAGGCACTCACCTCAACACTTGATCTTCCTCGCAATATTGAGCTATACTGTTATTTGGCTTCTACATGTTCCTGGTTAATTCCCTATATAATTTGTTTATTCCAATTTAGTAAAATTACCGCAAAGCCTTTCAAATTGATTTCAGTTAAGTTTTATACCCTCCTTATAGATGCATTTATACAGAGATCTCAAAGACCAGAAGGAGGATAGAATTGGTTATGGCATGAAGATTGGGTGCCATTTATATTGCAATACTGGACACACCAACAGAACACAATCCCGGCACCTAACGCTCTACACATCGCAAGCTTATGGCAGTCCTTCCGACGAACCCCGCGACTCTCACAAATGGCATATTGACTCGTCCTTTGGTCATACATCCTCTTCCTACTTACTGACAGCATTACACAACCAAAATCTCCAAGTATCATAAAAATACGATCTGAGAAACTCTTTTAGTCTAATCGTGTAACAGACACTTTGTCAAGACTTCTAGCTAAACAGTCATTGATACAGTGTTTATCTTCTACCGTCTCGAGATCGCTCAAATCGTCAGCTACGCGCGATATTCCGCTCATTTCTGCGTTGATATACCTCTCTACGCTCGTATCTCGCGGAGTCACTACTCTCAACCTTAGTTGCAGATCCCAATACAAGTTCATTACTCTCTTGTGACATTTCTGTCGGATATATATTTCCCGCCACTGACGATGGTTATTTTTAATGAAATACGTACTGAGCTCTCTCTCTATTTTTCAACATATCTTCGCAATATAGAGTTCAAACTCAATCTTGCTCAGAAAATTCGTACTTTTCGTTCGGATAATGCCAAAAGAATATACATCTCGTCCTTTTACCTCTTATTTGTCTGCCAACTAAAGGCATTTCTCCATCAACCTTTTGTGGTCACACACTCCAACAACCCACAAATGTGTGTGCCACCGCAAGACAATCGTCCATTCTATTGGATGTTACATTGTTTTCTCTTGCTCTCCATACTCGCCATGCCAAACGAATTTGGAGCTCGAATGCTCCGTTCCTCAACTATTGTTCATCACCACAATTCATTCAAACTACCCCGACTGACCCTCCATCCCGTTCACTCTCAGAGGTGTCCTCTCACTTCCTCATCTTTTATATCTCTTACTTCTCCCCGTTCTCCTTGCCCCCATCTCAACGCGTCTTTGGGTGACTCGCTTTCTATTCGCTTCTCATCCAAATCCTACTAGTCCCGGATTCTTGATAAACTTGTACCTTGCTGCTACTATGTGATCTTTACTTGGATACTATCCTTCTCACTCGGAAGGTATACTCGTTGCTACATTAAAGCTCACCCTGTATCTCACTGACGCTACTAAACAATCACTGACAGCGCCATTCCGTCACATATTGTTTGAGATCTCTCACCCTAATTTTCTGCTAACCTCCTATAAATCTTTCGGGTGAGCATCTTCCTCAGCTCCCCACTAATTGTATGCGTCTAAATTCGTTGCCCACACCGACCCACCGACACACTAGTTCCACTCAGTTCTCGTCTCAACGATCAACTCCTCGCTCTCTGCTCCTCCAGCTCATCTGTCGCACCACCCCAAAAACCACTCGAACAACCAACACACGGCCACACCCCCCATAAACCACAAACAGAAAACACAAAAAACCAAACACCACCCACCAAAACAGACAAATAAAAAACAAGACAACCACCATACTCTAAGACAACAAACAATCAACCACAACAAATCAATACTAACGTCACCACCACACAGAAAACCAACTCAACCACACACACCCACAACAAACATACAGATCACCTCACAAACACCACATAATACAAACACATCCAAATACAACACTCCACACCTCGCCTGCCCCACTCCAGGTTTATACGCGTCGACCGCGCCCATTCAGCTCCTGCTCCTCCACCATCATCCTCCACCGTCTCCAAGAGTCCAGTGTTTCCCCCCTGCATCAGACTCCTTGCCCATTGCCCTACGGAAAGGTACACGTTCTTGCCACTACTCACCATCCTATCAGTTCAGTTGTATCCACTAAGTTCTTATCTCCTTCACTCTCCTGTTTTATTTCACACTCTCTAGTATTTCCATTCCAAAGACAGTGCATGATGCTTTATCTCACCTCCGGTTGGAGCAAGCTATGGAATTAGAAATAAGGGGCCTTGCATCAAAATGGGACGTGGGAGCTTGTTCCCTTACCACCTCATAAGAAGACTGTTGGTTGCAAATGGGTTTCCCAGTTGAAGTTTAATCCCGATGGTTCCGTTGAACGATTGAAAGCTCGGTTGGTTGCTAAGGGCTATACCCAAACGTATGGTAATGACTATGATGAAACTTTCTCACCAGTTGCCAAAATTTCTTCTGTTCGTGTTCTTATTTCTTTGGGCTGCTAATCTGGATTGGCCCTTGTTTCAATTGGATGTCAAAAATGCCTTTTTACATGGGGATTTGCATGAAGAAGTTTATATGGAGCAACACCTGGTGTTTGTTGCTCCAGGGGGAGTCTCAGGGCAGTGTTTGTAAGTTGAAAAAGGCATTATATGGTCTCAAGCAATCACCGAGGGCATGGTTTGGAAATTCTCTGAAGCGGTATTAAAGTTTGGTCTTCAGAGATGCTCAGACGGATCATTCAGTATTTACTTACACACTAGTGCAGGCTATATCTTTCTTTGTGGTATATGTAGATGATATCGTTATTACTGGAGTGATTCAGGAGGCCATTGCCCCGTTTAAAACGAGTTCCTACAGCAGCAGTTTTATACAAAGGATTTGGGCCAAACTTCGATATTCCTAGGTATTGAGTTGCTAGATCTCGAACAGGTATCAACTTATCTCAGAGAAAGTATGCACTTGATTATTAAAAGAGAACAGGTCTCTTGGGTTCTCGGACCAGTTGATGCTCCGATGGATCGCAAACAAGAAATTATTGAAGGATGAAGGTGAATTATTTTGAAGATCCTGGCAGGTACCGCCGTCTAGTTGGGAAGTTGAACTATCTCCACTATCACCAGGCCAGATATCTCATATGCAGTTAGTGTTGTTAGTCAGTTCTTGGACGCTCCTCGGGTTTCACATTGGAAGCTGTTACTCGTATTCTTCGGTATTTGAAGAGAGCCCCCTGGTCTAGGAAACTATATAGACAAAATGGCATCTTAAAGTCGAAGGTTTTACTGATGCAGGATT
>FXXK01001889.1:20796-63403 GCA_900184695.1 Betula pendula
TCCTCGAGGTTTTTTCCAAGTATATCGACATGCACACTCTGATATGGCCCTCGTTGAATTCTGACCCGTGGGTGATCGCGCACTTTTTAGCAGACAGAATAGGTGGTTCTGTAGTTCTCGTGGAGAACGTGTCCATCGAGGTAATAAAAGTTCTCGCGGTGGAGCGTGATCCGAGGCGGTGGTCGACGGCGTTCGGTAAAAGGGCTCGCAAATGCCACCATTGTGGCCGAACAATCATTCTGTGGTATTGATTGAGGATAAATGGCACAACAATACAGCAATCAAGTTCCTTCTCACAGTTCCATCTACCTCTGGACCCTGCTCCGTCAACTCAATGGGAGTGTGAAATGATACATCACATTCGAAAATGAGTATCTCAGTTCTTGGCCCAAACAAAAACACTCTTCCCACTGCTTACTCTTGCAGTCAGGTATGAATACCCTGATACGATATAATATCCTCACAACCATGGTTATCGACTCTGGGCGCAATGGAACAACATAGACACTGGATTCGTCCCTTACTCCTCTGAATTAATAATCATGTATGATTACACCAAAATCGAGTGTACACTCTTGCTAAGGTGTTACCTCTCACCCAAAGTGGCCGGTTCAGCCACCTACCAATATAATGGATCTGACATTGGTTGTTTATGATTCCTACATGTTCACTAGTTTTCCCTTTATTTGTTACCATTGTAAAGATTACCAAAGCCCTTCATTGTCTCAGTTAGTTTTTAATACACATACAAATATAATACAAAATTTTTCAGATGTCAAGACGAGAGGATGATTGGTATGGGGGGGGCATGAAGTTGGTGGCTTAATATTTATCTGGACCAAAAACACACATCACCGCCTTGCGCTTTGCAGTCCATCAGCCTCCGTCTTCAATGGCAATGTCTCTATGGTCATCCATCTCTTCTACTTTGAAGCATCAGATCACCCAAGTCTATCGTCCTGAGTTGTATTGTTGATCTTGTGAAGCTATATCAACGACCTTGATCCATGTAGTTTCCCACCTATCGTCTCACAGAGTTGTATCGTAGGGCATTCCAGTCCTTTTGAGTTGTTCATTCTGATGTATGGGGTCCCATTAATATTGCATCCATAAATACAATATAATAGATACATTTGAGGAATGATTATTTTCGTTACAGATTATTAATAGAACATAACTATCTCCTATTTTTCAAATTTTTCGAATATGGTAAAACTCAATTTGCTCAGAAAATTCGAGTATCTTGCGTTCGGATAATGCCAAAGAAATATACTCATCAGTCACTTTTACCTCTTATTTGTCTGATAAGGCATTCTCCATCAAAAAAACTTTTGTGCTCACACTCCCACAAAAATGGTGTGGCCAAAAGAACGCAAAGAAATCGTCGCATTTATAATAGAGATACAATGTTGTCTTCATAAGAACCATATATGCAATAACACAATAATTATGGAGATGATGCTTCTCACTACTTGTTATCTCATAATAGGAAATGCCAACTCCCTCGATAAATTTAAGAGTGTCCATATCCTCAAAATAACACATATTATATATCTTCTTCACCCCGTTCTCCTTGCCACACTAAGGTACTTATTAAGAGATAATACAATAGTCCATTAATTTAGGTCCGTTTTGATAACTTGGACCCTATGCAACAAATTGCATAACAATATGGTATTCACCTACACACAGAAATAATCAAAAGATATAACAAGATTTTTGGATACTAACACTAGCGCCAAAGATGTCACCTTTGTGAGTTCTCCCCTAATTTTCTGCTACTACTATCTTGGAGTGCTCTTCATCTAGTCTAATGATAAAGACAATACAGCTAGCAAAAAAAGTTCCATTTCTCTCATAAACGCCTGTCTCTGCTCTCCGTCTTGTCGACCCCCAAAAACAACCAGCAACAACCCACAACATCCAGGTTTATACCGATGACCAGAAAAAAAAAAAAAAAACCAACCAACCTACTGCTCCTCCACCATCTCCTCACCGTCTCCCAGAATCCAGTGTTTCCCCCTGCATCAGGACTCCTTGCCCATTGCCTACCGGAAAGGTAACACGTTCTTGCACTACTCACCAAACAATTATAAAAGATAATATAAATAATAATATATACACATCCATTGTATTATTCACACTCTACTATAAAATAACATTCCAAAGACAGTGACATGATAGCAAAATATAATCACTCCAGGTGGAGGCAAGCTAATGGAATTAGAAATAAGAAGACCATACAAATATACAAAGAGGACTGGAGCTTGTTCTCCTTACCACCTCATAAGAAGACTGAATTAGGAATGCAAAATAGGATTTCACAGTGAATAACAAGGTTTTCCGTTAGACATTGAAAGATCGTTGGTTTTGCTAAGGCTATACCCAAACGTATGGTATTGACTATGATGAAACTTTCTCCACCAGTTTGCCAAAATTTCTTCTGTTCTGTTCTGTATTCTTTGGCTGATAATCTGGATTGGCTTGTTTAATTGGATAGAATAAAATAGGAGGAAGAGACATTTGCAGAAGAAGTTTATATGGAGCAACCACGCTGGGTTTGTTGCTCAGGGGGAATGTCAGGGCAGTGTTTGTAAAAATAAATAAATAAAAAAAGAAAAGCAATCACACAAGAGAAAGAGTGAGATATGGAAAAAACAGAGAAATTAAAAATATGAGATGATCACGGATCAATTTCAGTAAAAAAATATATACAAACAAAGTGCAGCTATATCTTTCTTGTGGTAAATGTAAGAAAGAATAAGGAAATAGGAGATGATTCAGAGCAAAGGCAGGTTCTCCTTCAGATAGACGGTCTACTACAGGTTATTGCACATTCTTCGGCGGTAATCTTGTCTCTTGGAAGAGTAAGAAACAAACAGTAGTGGCCCGATCTAGTGCTGAAGCAGAGTACAGGGCAATGGCTCATACTGCTACTGAGTTGACTTGGTTACAACATTTTCTTCAAGAGATTGGGTTCTCAGCTCCTACTCCTATTCCGTTATTTTGTGATAATCAGGCTGCTTTACATATTGCATATAATCCAGTTTTTTATGAAAGGACTAAGCATATTGAGGTTGATTGTCATTTTGTCAGAGATAAGTTACTCAATGGAGATATATCTACAGCATTCGTGAAGTCTGGAGACCAGTTAGTAGATGTGTTTACAAAAGCTTTATGTCGGAACCAGTTAGAGTTTATTTGTAACAAGCTGGGTTTATATAATATATATGCTCCAGCTTGAGGGGGAGTGTTAGAATAATGTATTAGGGTTTAAGGGTATTATGGTCATTGTATTATTTCTCAAAGCCTATATAATAATAATATGTGTGAGGTAGGCTACGTACAACAATATAACGTGCCTCCTCTTTCTCTTTCACGTAACCCTAAAACAGTTAGAATAGTAGTTTAATCTTATCTGACTATTTTAGTAGTCTATCTTGTGTAGGAGTTGTGATGAAATGTAACTTGTTGATAGACTTTGTGTTAATCTTGGAAGTGTAATCTCCTCTATAAATAATAAATGAAAGTGTGGGTATCCTGTGTGAAAAATCAACCCACCATTTTTTTTTCAACCTCTGTTCCTCTTCCCCTCTCCTCACAGACATGCCCCCATTCCTCATCGTTCACCCATGCTTCCTTTCTTGCTTCTCATCTCTCTGTGTTTGATGACATTGACTGTGGAAGCAAAGATTTCTACTTTCAGTTCCCTCTGCTTCTAGACGAGACTATTTGATGGTCTCGGTTGAGTGGCTTTGTCTTTCTCCAGTGATGTCTAGTGTATGGTGGTTTAGACAACAGATCTATCACACAGCTGCTGTGGTTGTTGGTTGTGGTTGACTGTTGTGGCAGTCAGTCATGTCTGTGGTGTTTTCTGGTGAGCAGCTGTTGTGGTTGTTATTGGTGTCCATTTTTAGTGATTCTGGTGATGTCTCCTTTTCACATGGTTATCGGTTTTCTCTATGGCGTTTTCTTGTGGCGGTTTTCTCTATGGCCTTTCCAACAATTTATTTTTTTTCTATAGTTTACAACTCTGATATGACGTGCCTAACACAGCAAACTCAAATTGAGATGACTTGTAACATGGTTTTGCTGTTTAGTTTCCTAGATGGTGTCTGACATGCTTGCCCATGCGTGCACAACGTGAGTAAACAGCAAAGATAAGCATTATGGTGGTATTTTTGTATCTATGACTTCGCTTGGAGTTATTCATTTAGTGAATTTCATTTGGATGTTCCTAATTCCACACATTGCTTGTTATTCTCTTCCACCATGTTTCTTATGTTGAACTTGATGCTAAATTTATGAATACCAAAGTCAATAATGTTGTTACCACTCATTACTCCCTGAACTTAGAACTCATCATTCTTCATATAATGTTTAGCCTGGCACTGATGAATGCCAAATTTATGCAGGCTACCTTTCCTTGCCTCTCCACCCTCCTCCTCCTTGTCCTAGTATTTTTTTCCATATCTTTGTAAGCTATTCTTTATTGAGTAATGCTAGAAACTACGTTTTTATCCCATAATTATCCCACAATGTTGATGTAGCAGTTCTCATCAACCTTTAGATCAGTTATTGTTTTTTTAAAAAATATTCAAAGGTTGGTTGGGACTGCCACATTATCATTGTAGGATAAAAATGTGGTATACAACATTACTCTTCTTTATGTTATCAGCATTTCCAGATTCTTGTGTGTAAATATGGTGTTTGGTTTGTGTATGTGTGATCAAACATCTTGCAACTTGTGGGCAAGTATCAAGTTTCTGTTATACTTCCAAATTCATGCAGTAGTGGATACTATTACTGTGATCTGTAATCTAATATCATAGGTTTTCAAATAAAGGGCTCTATTGTCTCATTCTTGTCAGCTTGGCTTTTCAATGAAGTATTTTGATTCATTTCTCTTATGTCTAGTGTAGAGAATTAACTGTAGCGTGGTCTATTAATTTTATATGATGTTTTTTCTTTCTGATTGGCGTGCTTGTTTCTATATTTCTCAAATTAAAGATTTTTCTATCTGCTTTTCTTATCAACATGTAAGTAATTTTTCTTTTTTCATACATTTGCTTAAAGAGGGCACTAGAGGAGAAGAAATCAGTTCGGGAGGCAGCAAAGAATGCTGAAAAAATAGCAATGCAATCTTATCAGGATAAGAATGCCATTGTTGAGCTTTATACAAAGGTATACTATTACCATGTTAATAATTTATTCTCATTCATTTGCCTGTTGGACATTTTCATGAACCTATTTTAAATGCACTCTCGCCTTTGAACATTTTAAGAAGGTTTGCAAAATTGCCTTAAGTCCTAAAATATGCTCATGGAGTCAGATAGCTTGTTCAGCCTGTTCCCAGAAATACTTCAAGAATTTATTGCCTTCACTGAAGAAATGGCTTTTGATAACATGATGGACAGCTTCCATCAATTTCCTAATTCTGTTTAGTTCTTCAACTTCTATTAATCTGATGTTTTGAATTAGTTGCATATTGCGTGTGCACATGTTACTTCTCCATAATCATTTTTGAATGGGATTTTATCTCGATGAGTAGTTTACCATATATTGAATTAAAAGTCAATTAAGCTAGTGCTACTTTAACCCTATTGTTCGTGAGAGCTGAATATTCCTGGATTGGACAATGATGCATGCATGCGTACATGTATCCCTCAATTGTCAAATAAATGCCGTTAAATTGCTAACGTGAAATCATATCATTCATATTGCTGTTGGTTTCTTTGTAAAGTTTCTCTAAACTCTGAAGTTAGTTTACTGTGCTGATGGCCAAATTTTGTAACCTATTTCTCCAAGTAAAACATAGCTAGGCACACACATTCACAATAGCTATATGCATGGAAGTTAGATTCCTTGGAGGAATTGCAGTCCTCTGATTTATGACAGCCAAGTAGTCCAAGACTAAGCAGATTAAATAGTGGTAAACATGCATGCACAGAAAACCACCCAGAAAATTTACTGGCTTTAATAAAGGGTAATTGATGATATCTTTGTGTGTTTTCACAGGTTTTGAAGAAAATGTCGAAACACTTTGCTCAGATGCAGGCTATACAAGAACAGGTGAGCATATGCTTTAGCTGGCTATCTTATGCTCTGCAGTTGAAATCTGGCAGGTTCTGTGTTGGCCATGGGAAAGAACTTTTTGTGATCTGAATGAATTCATGATGTGACGCCCATACAGAAATATTCAGATATATAAAAAACTCATAAGCTCTTCTATGCTTAAGATAAAATCATTTTTGACTTGTACTTAATAAGGCTTTTGAGTGCTGTATCTTTTTTAACATCAGCACCTTTAATAGGTAAACTCTGCCAAATCGATTGAGAAGGACTTTAAGGCTTTGAAAGCTAAATTGAGTGATGAGGGAATGCTGGATAAGTCACTTGAGGGGAAACTGGTGGAACGGCAAGGCAAAGGTGACTTCTTATACTAGCTACGTTATGTTATATCCTTTTCTGAAGTGGTATTTTCGAGCTTAAATGTTTCTTCTTTTAACCCCAGTTGAACAGTTGGATGAATTAAGAAAGCAGTTGGAAAAGGAAAGAGATCTAAAGTGTGAGGAGGCAGCCAAAGAGTTCCATAATGTGAAGCTTGAGGTGGAATCTAGGAGACATGATCTGGAAGCAAGACAAAGGAATGTTGAATCTGTTGTTCTGGAGGTACTTTGAATCTCCTTTTAGTTGTGTACTAAGCTATTTGATATGAAGTTGTCTAATATTTAGTTTCTTCTATTCTGCAATTTATAGGTGGATGCCATAACTTCAAAGGCTAATTCTATAAAAGAATCTGGAGCAGCTAAAGTGCAGGAGTTAATTCATAAATCCGAAGAGATTCTGAAAGAGGTGCATTTCAATAGATTCCCTTCTTAGCCTATGTGTGTATGTTTGTCTCTTATGAAAATGAGCTAGCACTATAGACTTGCGAAGCACTGGAAAAGATGAAACTTTGAATGAGAATTAGAGAAAATAATTCATCAACCCTTCTTAGCCTATGTGTGTATGTTTGTCTCTTATGAAAATGAGCTAGCACTATAGACTTGCGAAGCACTGGAAAAGATGAAACATTGAATGAGAATTAGAGAAAATAATTCATCAACCCTTCGTAGCCTATGTGTGTATGTTTGTCTCGTATGAAAATGAGCTAGCACTATAGACTTGCGAAGCACTGGAAAAGATGAAATATTGAATGAGAATTAGAGAAAATAATTCATCAAAACTAGAGTTTAAAAAAAAAACTTTAGTGAAATAACAGAACTTATATTTCTAACGCATTAGAATAATGAAAGTGATATAATGCACCCCTGACAATAAAGCAATATTAACAATAATAGCCAATTTTTTTGACAAAAGTATGTGAAACCGAATGTCATCCATTGGGTATGCTAATGATACAGCTCCAAAAGATTGTACATAACTATATATAATAAGGTCACGAGTTCATCCTTGTGGTGTGTGTGAGGTGATCTGTATAGTTGCCCAGGACACTGATTACGGCATCCGTATGGTAATTGTGGTGTTTGTGAGGTGATCTGTATAGTTTCCCAGGACGCCGTATGGTCATCGTGGTGTGTGTAAGGTGAAAGGCAGTCTGGATGTCCTCCTACTGTGATGGTCGAAGACTCGACTGTCCTGTAAGTATTGCCTTTGTTTGTGGTTGATACAACCATTGTTGGTTGTCTTTAGCGTTTCATGGTGGTTTGCTCATGAGGCTCCTCTTTTCTATTTGTCCGGTTCATGTTCTTGGCGGAGTGAGCCCTAGATTCTGGTCTTTTTGTGCTTTTCAATGATATCTGCATGGATTTACGTAGTTTTTGAAGTGTGCTTTGGTTGTTGATGGTGGTTGGCACTTGTTGGTGAAAACGGTGGCTCATTGTTGATTTGGCTTACTGGTCGGAATTAGGGCTGTCAAAACGGGTTGACGGGTCAGGTTCGGGTTGACCTGCTTGACCCGTCAACCCGTTAAGGGTAACCCGTACACGACCCGTTTATTAAACGGGTCACCCAAAATATGACCCGTTTAATAACCAGGTCACCCGGCACGACCCGGCAACCCGTTTAGTTGTCGGGTCGTGCCTTCCGAGTTGGGTTTACTGGACCCGACCCACCCGAATGAAGAGAAAATCAGGCTAAATTGCTAATCAGAATCGAAACCGTGAAAGACTGAAAGACTGAAAGTGTGTGGGAGCCTGGGAGGCAACGACGTCGAGGGGGAATCGGGAGATCGAGAGAGAGAGGTCGCCGGCATGCGTGGGAGGCGACGTCGTCGAGGGAGGCGGCGTGCGTGGGAGGCGACGGCGTCGAGGGAGTCTGGGAGATCTACGGGCTACCGGGTACGGCGTCCGGAGAGAGAGGGAGATCGAGAGAGAAAGCGGCCGGCGGCGTGCGTGGGAGGCGACAGCGTCGAGGGAGTCTGGGAGGCGACGGCGGCGTGCGATTTGTGAATCTGTGCGGAATTTGTGGTGAAGACTGAAAACTTTGTGTGAAGTGTGACTGAATTTAATGTAGTGAATCAGATTCTCAGAATGTGCAAACCGGTGCGTTTCAGNAGCCTGGGAGGCAACGACGTCGAGGGGGAATCGGGAGATCGAGAGAGAGAGGTCGCCGGCATGCGTGGGAGGCGACGTCGTCGAGGGAGTCTAGGAGATCTATGGGCTACCGGCTACGGCGTCCGGAGAGAGAGGGAGATCGAGAGAGAGAGCGGCCGGCGGCGTGCGTGGGAGGCGACGGCGTCGAGGGAGTCTGGGAGATCTACGGGCTACCGGCTACGGCGTCCGGAGAGAGAGGGAGATCGAGAGAGAAAGCGGCCGGCGGCGTCGAGGGAGTCTGGGAGGCAACGGCGGCGTGCGATTTGTGAATCTGTGCGGAATTTGTGGTGAAGACTGAAAACTTTGTGTGAAGTGTGACTAAATTTAATGTAGAATCAGATTCTCAGAATGTGCAAACTGGTTCGTTTCAGTTTTCACAATTTTTTTTTTGTTAATTTTTTTAAAAGTTTTTTAAAACGGGTTACCGGGTCACCCAACGGGTTGACCCGTTAACTAAGCGGGTCATAAACGGGTCAACCCGTTTGACCCGGTAACCCATTAAGCTAAACCCAAACCCGGAAAATTCGTGTCGTGTTCGCGGGTCGTGTAAAAAATTGCTACCCCTAGTCGGAATGCCAACCCCTGTTTCGTTGTCAGAGTATTTTTATACATTTTCGAGAACTATGACCACAACCTCTTCCTCCCCATGAATCTCGACCATGACCTCAACCACCACAACCTCCACTAGAACCTTGTCCACCCCCACATCCAGAGTTAGCAATGAGGGCGGACTGCTCATGAGAAGAACTACTGTCAGATAGCTTGGAGCGCTGGAGGTGAGAAAACACCTCAGATAAGGAGGGAAGTTTTGGACTCACCTGAATTTGTGAGTGAATTGGTTCATATTCAGAACAAAGAGGAAACATAAATCTGATAACTGCATATTCTCTCGCTGCTTTGCCATTTGATTAAGGTTCCCTGTCATATGATCCGTAGCCCCAGAATCAATGATCCAGTGACCGGAAGAAAATGCTTTACCTACATCCGCCAGAACTGCAGTGGATGAAGAAGATGGCAGGTTCTGATGCTGACTAAGGAATTTCTCAAGATCTGCCTGTGTAAAGACAATGGAATCATGTCCATGAGAAAGTGAAGAAGGTTGCTTGGGAGTTGAAGCGGAGGCTTGATGAGCAACAGGTCTACCATGTAAATCCTAACAATAAGCAATGGTATGACTACTAACACTAAAATGAATATTGTTAAATCACCACTTGTTCCAAAAGCTTAAGCTCATAGGAAGAGATAAATTTAATCACTTAATCAATACTTTAACAAATATATTGCTGAGAACTACCGCCACAACCTCGGCCTCCCCCTGAATCTCTACCGTGTCCTCTACCACCATGAGAACCTCATCCACCTCCACGTCCAGAGGAAGCAATGAGGGCAGACTGCTCATGAGAAGAACTACTGTAGATAGCTTGGAGTGCTGGAGGCAAGAAAACGCCTCAGATAATGAGGGAAGTTCTGAACTGCCTAAAATCTGTGAGCGAATTAGTTCATATTCCGAATGAAGGGCAAACAAATCTGATAATATACATGTTCTCTCGTTGTTCAGCCATCTGATTGAGGTTATCAGTGATTGGCTGGTATTGGTTCAATTCTTCACACTTCCGAACCATCATGGAATAAATCTCCTTGATACTTTTATCATCTTGTTGTAAAGAAGAGTGGTCTTGAGAAATTTGATAGATGCGGGTGGCATTGTTCGCTCCATAATGCATTTCAACTTCACGGTCCCAACGTTCCTTAGCAGTACAAGCAAACATAAAGTTGGCAGCGATTTTGGGTTCCATGTTGTTCCATAATGAAGTCATAATCTGAGCATCTTCTAGTTTCCAAGAATCTGCATCAGAGGAGGAAGAAGGTACACCAGCAAAGAGATGACTGCTTTTGCCTTAAGCTTTTAAGAAGACTTCAACTAATTGGGCCCATAAAATGTTGTTACTTCCATTTTATTCTATGGAAGTTATTTTGACTAACAGACCAATCAGGAGACACCAATCTTTGTTTCCATATTGAAAATCAGCGGAACAAACCAAGCAGCGAATAGACCACATGTAGAAGAACAAACTGATCAAACAGGCAACCAGCAGCAGACAAAAAAGGTGCACACAGGACATCCAGAAATCGCCTAAGCAACAATAGAACCAAATTTGCAATCCAACCACAAAGCACCAGGGCAGTGCACGAACCAGTGATGATGAACAGTGAACCAATTTGAAACAAACTTGCACAAAACAGATGAAATAAAGTACCAACCATTGCATGAACCAATTTGAAAGAAAGGTAGAACTGATAGAACCTGATACTGGCCGAGAAAAGGAGCCGAGTGAGGTGGACTTGGACCAATTCAAGGCTGAACCGGTTGGGTGATAATGAAAGCAGCCAAAAATATGCAAATAGTAAAACAAATCAACCGATATTGAACTGAACAGGTCGAAATCAGTTGTGAAGTGTTTTCTAAGTACTAAGTTCCACATTAAGGACTTCAGCAAGTTTAGATATTTTCTGGGCATAGAGGTAGCTCAGTCAGCTGATGTTATCAGTCTTTCACAACGAAAATATACATTGGATTTCTAAATGTTCAGGTTTACTGGGTTCCAAGCCAGTCAACACTCCAATGGATCCAAATTAGAATTTGACAAATGATCAAGGGGAATTGTTAGATGATCCTGGCAATTGTAGAAGTCTAATAGGAAAGTTGAATTACCTTACTATTACACGACCTGTCATCTCTTTTGCGGTAAGTGTGGTTAGTTAGTTTAGTGAGAAACCACCACATTGGGTTGCCGCACAGCGGATTCTAAAGTATTTGAAAGGATTACTAGGACAAGGACGATTCTCAAGTATTTGAAAGGATCACCAAGACGAGGATGATTCTCAAGAATTCGAAAGGATCATCAGGACGAGGACTATTATATAAAAATCATGGTCACTTGACTATTGAAGGTTGTACAGATGCAGATTCGACTGGTTCACCATTTGGACAGAAGATCTACCATGGGTAATTGCACATTCCTTGGAGGAAATCTAGTGACACGGAAAAGCAAAAAAAAAAACAGTTGTTGCAAGATCTAGTGTTGAAGCAGAATATCGAGCTATATCCCATACGTCTTGTGAACTTATATGATTTAAGAAATTTTCTTCAAGAAATGGGGTTTAAAGTGGAAACACCCATGAAACTATTTTTTGATAATCATGCAGCCATCCATATAGTCAAAAATCCAATGTTCCATGAGCGTGCAAAGCATATAGAAGTAAACTGTCACTTTGTTCGTGATAAATTTTGACTAATCAAGAGATAGTTACTCTGTATGTGAAAACAAAAGGCCAATTGGCATATTTCACTAAAGCTCTAGGTCTTGGACGAGTTACCTTTATTTGTTCCAAGTTGGGATTATATGACATATATTCTCCAACTTGAGGGGGAGCGTTAAAAGGATTTATCCTTATCTTGTATTTAGTTGAGTTTATCTTTATCTAGGTTTGGTGATGGTTCAGTTTGTGTAGGATTGTTATGTTTGTCATCTTGATTTTCGTTTCTTCTTTAAATAATGAACGTGAGTGTGGGTGAAGATATGAGAAACCACCATTTATTTTTCCTAACATCTAGTTTGGTTAAAATTTCGTAGAAAGCAGGTATATTATTTTAGGGATTTGCTATACATCCTTCTTTGGTCCTTCTCTCTTCCTCTCACATTTCAAAATTATCATTGGATCTGAGTCTTATGTGGATCTATACATAGTATCCACAAATTCAATGGTAATTTTAAAAAAGTAGAAGGATGGAAGAAGGACCAGAAGAGAAAAAGTAGCATTTCTCATTATTTAATATGAAACTTCTATTTCTATTGTAATAGAAGTATTGCCCAAAAAGTTATATGATTAGACAAAATTTTATTAGGGGTTTCTAATAGATAACATAAAGCAATTTCAATAGGAAAGACTCCTAGAATTTGGTGACCTAAAAACCTGGTTGCTATGCAGAAAGTTCATTAAAGTGATACCTTTAAATGGAAGAGAGAATTAATGAGAACAAATGGTGTGGGAGAGGAAAAGTAAATATGGGAGAAAAAGGGTTGGAACGAGAAATTTTATAAAAAAAGGAAAAAATAAAAAGAAAAAAAGAAGAAGGTTTAAATTCTAATTAACCAAGTATACTTGATGTCTTGAATTTTTCCCGAAGGAGAGATACATGTACTCAAATTATTTCTTTAATGGCTATTTGGAGGAAGCTTACATCCTGAGCTTGAGCTTCCACTTTATATAATATATTTAGAAAAAAGTACACATACCCTACTCAAACTAACACGCAATTTACAATGCCCCCGAACTAAGGATTGCAACAATGTCCACTCCAAACTATAAAAAAATTTGCAATGTAGCCCAAATGACAAAAATATCCTTAATAAAAAAAAATGGTGACCCATGGTAGTGGCCATGGGTCTTCAATGTGCATTTTTTTTCTTCCTTTTTTTTTTCCCTCAAAATTATAGGAATATTTTCGTCTTATTAAAAAATTGTTAGGGGCATCTGTCTTTTTGTGGGACAAATGGGGTATATTGCAAATTTTTGGTAATTTGGGGGGATATTGAAGTAATTCTTAGTTCAGGAAGACATTGTAAATTGAGTGTTAGTTTAAAGAGATATGTATGTGCTTTTCCAGTATATTTAATAGATAACAGATGTGATTTCCCTGCTTGACTCAATGAGATTGAAAATCTTGTTATTCTAAAGATTCCACATAATCCACCCCGCCACCATCCCCCCAAACCCAAGAAAAGAAAGAAAATGAACGCTCATGTTCTATTTTATTATAAGTTTCTTTTGAAAATTTTTTGAAGTATTATTTGGTTCCGCCATAAAAGATACTTTTCTGCTCTTGAAAGTAAGTCAAAAGCAAAAAGATATTGTTTGCTTATTCATTGAAAAGGTACTTTTCATAGAGCAAAAGCCAAAAAGAAAAGAACAAACTTTTAGTTAGAAGTGAAAATATTTGCATTTTGGAAAGCTAAATCTAAAGCCTAAAAGATACATGCTAAGTTTCGACTTACTTCATAGGGTTTTGTTTCAATCTTTGACTATTAGCAATTATTCTTAGGAAGTTTTCAAAGACATCTTCCTTTTGGATTGCTTTTACTTCATAACATACAGCAAAAATCTTAAAATATTTGCTTTTTGAAAATCAAAAACAGAAAGGTTAACCAAATGGAGCCGAAGATTTTCAAATCATGATCGTGTTGGACCATCTTAAATATAACTAGATCAAGCTGTTTCAATGATTTTTTGTTTTTTTTTTGGTTTTTTCTTTCATTTTCAATCAGGAATTGTGGAAACTAAACTTAATTTCTAGCTTAATACTGCTTTCACCACGTCAGATGATTTGGTGCCTTTTAACTCCTATAATTGTTGAACTGAAAATGGTCCAACGTTGTATTGGTGGTTGGGTGGTTGCAGTTTCACCAATATGCAAAATCTATTGAGGTCTTGCTGCCAATGACAGAAATGGAGCCAAATTTCGATTGAGTTGGTATAATTAACCTTCCAACTACTATGAGTGCGACTGCATCTTGGCCCCTGCAAAGTTGAATTCTTGTTTCCTGTGTTGCAACCGTGGAAGTCATCCTTAGCCCAATTTGATCTTATTGTTAATATTATGTTTTCTCAGCTTTTTGGCTAATATTTAGTGTAATATTATTTTTCCTCAAAAGGCACTTTTTAGATGTAGGCACAGCTACGTTGAGCTTTGTTCAAGTTTGTGCTACTCTCTAGTTCTCTGTTTCAAGTTCTGTTCATGTATAAATTTTTTAAGCTTGAGCTTTTCTTGTGTGATCATTATGCAATAATACCATGGATATTTTTGTGTAGGGTATCTTAATAGTGATGTTATTATTTCATATTTTTGTTCATGAATTTTGCTTTAGCTCTTTCGAGCTTTGAAAGCTAATTTTATACGAGTAATGATAGATGTTATACTCCAATTGTGATTTTAAAAGTCACATTAATTTTGGATGGACATGTGTTGACATTTATCATTATTGCCTTTTATACATGCTAGTAATATTAGGCAATTATTGTTTATAGTATAGGTGAAGTTAACTGTAGTAATAAATAATTTATATATAATAAATTTTTTTTTCATATTGTCAAATAGTTGAACAATGAAATCTCTTCCATAGATTAATCAGATTTCTCCAATGTGGTACCTACTTGGAAGGTTGCATCTACTCAAAACACATGGGCTTTTGATAATTGGTAATTGGTGCATCCATCTGTACACGCATTGTCTGAACATCAACTCGTATGCCATGTTATGAATTTGAGTCCCACGAAATAAAACACTTGTTTTTGAGAGGTTGTAGAAGATCATGTTACAAAACACATCCATTTTTGAAAGGTTTTGGTTTTTATATATATGTTCTAAATCCTCTGCACTAACAATCCATCCATCTCCTCCAAAGAGAGATTTTAATAAATAACCAAAGAGTAATTATGTATATATATTGTCAGCATTAGCAATCCATCCATCTCCTTCAAAGAGAGATTTTAATAAATAACCAAAGAGTAATATTATTTAGTAAACTGTTATATAACTGTCATACATTTGGGATAGCGTGACAGAAAAAATCAACCATTAATGTATATATATTACAAGTAATGATCTAATGATTAATTTTTATTGCTGTATCATCAAATTGAATGACAGTCTACTAAATAGCATTAGTCATAATCAAATATAACACTTGATTTAAAGGTTAAGCTCGTAATTTTCCTTACATTTTTCTTACATGGAATTTCGTTTATATGGTTAGCCATTTACTTTGAGTGATCTTTCATGATTTGAAAGAAATGGAAGCAACATACCATTTTTGTAAATTTTTTTTATTAAAGAATTATCTTCAATAGCCGGAGATAGTGTTATTTGCCACCCTGACCCTAAAGTCACATGAAAGACGATCATATTGGCTCTGTTTCATAGGTGAAGACATGACTCAACCTTTGTGGTTAGGGCAAAGTATTGGCATGTTGCTATGAGGAGGATTGATGAAGAGCTTGTTTAGGAATACGTTAGAAAACTTAAAAAATATTTTTAGTATTTAAAAAGTTCTATCAAACAAATAGCTGGTCTATTTGGTAAAAGCTTCAAAAGTATTTTTTCACTTTTTTGCTCTAAAAACAATCAAAATGCACTTTTGAAAAAAAAGCTTAAAAATGAAACTGTTTCTAAAAGCTCTATTTTCGAACGTAATCCCAAACCAGTTCGAAGTCACAAAAGCATAATTAGAAAAAGTCATAGTCGACCTTTGTAGCTAGAAATTCTAGATGAAATGAATATTCTATTTGGAATTGCGTTGGAAAATAGAACTTTTGTTTATTAAAAAAAAAAACCCCTCATTTTCAAGCTTCTCACATAACAAAGTTTTGGACTTTTTTAGAGGAAAATTTGGCTTTTAAAGTTTTTTTACCAAACCAACATTTTTTTTTTCCTTGAAAGACCTTTTTAAGTACTAATTTTTTTTTTTTTAAGCTTCTTAACACAATCTCAAATAGGTTTGAAGTTGTTAGAATGTTGTTTATGAAGGGGTCCTCCAAGAAGAGGTGATCCTCTTGTTTACTTGATATAGTAGAATTTTTATGGCAGAAATATGATTTCCCCCTGCGGGGTTTCATACATAATGAACAACATATAATTGGATAATCTTTGACAAATTCTATGTCATAGACTAGTTGTGATAACTTAGAACTACTCGAAAAGACAGATGAAAATTATAAGCAAAACTCTACCCTTTATTTTAACCGTATGGTCTCAAATTCTACCACAAAAGAAAATAATAATAATAATAATAATAATAATAAAGCAATTTAAATAATGATGTGGCTTACTAGACAAGTTAAATAACAATAGCTTATGCACGAAACGAAGCGACTCTATGTAATGCATAAATACCCTTAATTCATATCTCTAATTTGCAAAAGGAAAAATATGGCTAAGACTACTAAATCTATTTATGTCTTTGCTATTTTCTTTGCCTTCATACTCCTTGTAAACGTGGGTAAATAGTTTTACATTTGAGAATGCTACATATTAAACCTCAATTTTATTGGGCTAATGTGTTAGTGCTCATTAATCTTAAGTTTTTTTTTAAAGGCTGATCCAATAATTAATAGACACTGTCACATTAGCCTAATAAAATAGAATAGAATTGAAGATATAATATGTAACATGGCCATATATAAATTTTATCTTCAAATCCTTTAATTAGAGAGCATATCATGTCGTTGCTAAGCATGTTACATGATTAGCTGCATTTTAATTATTTTGTAGGAATCGATAATGATTTTGTGAAGTACAAGTACAACTCCTTACAATAAGGTTGCTATGGGACTATGACGAGAGATGTGCTTTCTTTATTTTATTTATGTATTTCAACTCAAATTTATTTTTTAATTTTTCTGATTTATTTTTATGACAGAATCACACTAAATAACAATTGTAAGAAAAAATTTTGTGCTTGTTGCATCGTGGACTGTGACGAGAGATGCAAGAAGAAAGCGCATGCGGTACGTGGAAAATGCCAATTATTTTTATAAATATTTTTTCGGGCATGCTTCGGCTACTTCTGTTGAACGGCGACAATTTGGAAATGCATATGATCAAAAAGGGCTATAATAATATATATATATATATATATATATGCTTTTACAAATAAGATCTTAAAGTGATATCAATTTAGTGTATGGCTAGCTAAACTAAGACTCTATCCCTTTATTTTGTATATTGGCCATGTACCACGTGTTCAATGGATAAATATACACTTATGTATTTCAAGGTTTCTTGTTTATTATGCTTTGATAACATTTTCATGCCACTCAAAGAAAGAAAGGTGTTTCCTATATATATATATATATATATATACACACACACACACCACACAGATTGACATACAATTGAAATGATATAGCAATAAAAATCAGTTTTTTGGTCAATAAGAGCTAGTAAAAAGAAAACAATATTATATATAAAACAGAGTAACTAGCATGCGTATATGAACATCATTTGATTAATACAAAGGGATAGTGTATTCAACAATTAACATAAAGTTTACAAAAAGTAATGCTTGATAAAAACTTATAGATAAATTAAGATAACTTGATTAGAATTGTTCTGATTGATCCATGAAATACAACAAGAATTATTGTTGGAATATTACAAGTGTTTACAAATAATTTAGCTTCTGAGGGTTTTCAAAGGATCTTCAGTGATGTTCTGAAGAAAGGGTATTTGGAAAAATGTCTCTGCTTCAACAACTGCTTCTGATCCTTTTAAAGACTCAAGGAATGGGCTAAACTCACAGGATTCCAACATGGGCTGTCTGGAGTACTTTAAAAGCAATGCCTTCTGTTTTTACTTAAGTGAAACATACCGAAAATAGGGGGGAGAAAACTCAGGGAATATATTCTGTGCAGGGAATATATTCCTCCTGTCTTTTTGAGGTGGATTGAGAGAAAAACCTACAGTGAATAGTAAAAAAGTCACTATTCATGAATAGTAATTTTGTCTAGATTCCTTAGTAAAAGTGGATTCTTTAAGCTTTTATAGACTTATCTGCTTAACTTATTTGTCATTTCTTACTAACAGTTTTGTACTGTGGTAAATTAGTCGCTAAGCCTTCGTAAGGGTCTTGGACATCTTGGAAAAGATCAAAGTGTAACTGACTTAGAGCATTCTTATCCGGCTCTTTATTTTTTTATCCTCAAAGTATGGAGTAAAATCAGTTTTTTCTACTTTAGAGAGCCACTTTTTCTAACACCTACATCCGGCTCCCTACTTTAGAGATCCATTTGATTTTTTCATTTAAATATTAATATTTTTAAAAAAATTTAATTTTTTCCCTAAAAGGGGAAAACAATAAAATTAAAAAAATTAAAAAGTAGGAGAGAAGAAACTAATATTTTATTTAAAAAAGAAGAGTAGGGAGTGAAATGGCTCCCTATAGTAGGGAGCCATTTCATGCTCCTTACTTTTTTCCTCAAAATAGGGAGCCGGATGTGAGTAATAAAATGGTCAAAAATTCATTTTGGCTCCCTACTATAAGGATATCACTAATAAAGGGAGCCGATGAGAATGCTCTTAGCTTCTGATTGGCTGAAGATTCTGCTGTAGAGTCTTCTTCCTCATCATCACTTGCTTCAGCAAATTGCTGGATGAACTGGAGGGCAATTTCTTTCAAATCCTTTTTTGTCTTCTTTTTCCCCTTGGATGAGGTGGAAGATCCTGCCTTGGAAGGCTTGGGAGCTTTGAGAGACTGAAGATCTAGCTTAGGTTGACTTAGTTGGGCTGCTGGAGGAGCAGTTGCTTGAATTGGGTACTTAGAGTTGAAACGATCAATGGTTTGGGAAATTTTGAACTTATCCAACCATTTGACATACCATTGTCTAGAGACAATTGGAATTCAATGCATATTGCCACTTGAGGATCCATGGTACTTTATACCGAGAAAAGAAGTGGAGCATGATCGGTAGCTAGGCTTCATGCTGGCTTAACTTGTGAACAGAAGAAAAAATTCTTATTATCTCTTGAATTTGCTCAGGAACAATCTCATTAATAGGGCCATGAACCTGCCACCAACAGAGGAACCATAGAGGAAAATTTCCTTTAAAGTTCTTGTCAAAGTTAATGAACTAGGAATGAGTGTAAGTCTCATTTTGGTGTAAAAAGATCTTGGACCGGGCTTCAATGTAATCATGACAGCAGTATTCTACTAAATGACCATCAAGTTTTATGCAAGTATGAGGATGAGATCACCACTTAGATTGATTGAGAATCTTCATTCTATAAAAAGAGTGATAAACAATCTTTGTTTTATCAATATTGTCCATGATTGGGTTGATCTGGACTGACTTAGTTTGAAAGAGAATATCTCTATAGAACTTAAGTGACTTATGGGGGTGGATTGCTGGGAGTGCCAAAGCGAGGGATAATAAGCTTTGGCTAAAGCTTCAACTGTTTTTAAGTGACTTAGATCGGACTCAACATAAAAGTGGTTTTGGGCAGGAGGCTTAGCATAATAAGCAGATGTTTTTGCATAGGGTTTTGGGTTATAAGGTGGCTTAGGTTGGGAAGACACAGCAAAAAGGTCATATTGGTTTACTAAAGCTGAATGGAAGGAAGATCTAGGGAGAATGGTTCCTAAAGTGGTGAAGCGATCCACCATTGGGGAAAAAGGCTCAGATTTGGGGCTTAGTTTGGACTTGCTAGAAGACGCTTTTTGGGACTTTTTATCCGCCATTATTCCCCTGCAAAAACTCATGAATTAGGAAATCAGGGATAAAATTTTGACTTCCCTTAATATATTCAATCTCAAAATCAAATATGCTTAAAATTGCTTGCCATCTTGCAAAAATGTGTTTTGATGCAATGTTTTTAACATCTTTTTCTAGAACATGTTTTGCACTTTTGCAATCTACTCGTATTAAAAACTTTTGATTCAAAGATCATCTTGAAATTTTGAAATGCATAGTACTATAGATAAAATCTCTTTCTTAATAGTGCTATAATTACTCTGGGCAGAATTCCAAACACCTGAATGGAAACGAACAATTTGTTCAGGTTGGTTAGAATGAAGTCTTTGCTTAAAAATACCACCGTAATCGACATCGGAGGAATCTGTCTCAACAATCTTGAAGGAATTAATAGTTGGAATATCAAGACAAGGCAAAGTTTGGACATATTGTTTGATTTCCTTGATTAAAGAAGTGTGAACTAACGTCCAAGGAGGAGGATTTGATTAAAGTCTATCAAATAATGGCTTACATTTTTTTCGAAGATTTTGATAGAAATTGGCAACATAGTTGAGAGATTCTAAGACCCTTTGAAGTTGGGTTTTTTCAAGGATTTCATCAAGAAATTTATTAGCAAATTGAATAACGCGGCTTATTGGACTAATTTTTTATTGATGAATATTGTATCCAAGAAATCTAATATTAGTTTGGAATAACTTAATTTTAGTAGCAGAAACTACTAAACCATTTAATTTGATAACATCTAGAAACGAATTCAAATGTTTCCAGTGTTCTTCAATAAACTTAGAAAAGATAAGAACATCGTCAATGTACACAATAGAGAATTTGCTTAATGGGTTGAGAATATCATTCATGGTATTCTGGAATTTACTTGGAGCATTTTTTAATCCAAAGGGCATTACATTCCACTCATATTGGCCGAAAGGAGTAACAAATGATGTTTTGTATTTATCGTTCTCATGGATTTGTATTTGCCAAAACCCACTTTTCATGTCAAACTTAGAAAAGATAGCTGAATCACTCAACCTTTTGACTAAATCTCTTTTGTTAGGGATTGGATATCTTATCTATTCTAAAACTTTATTAAGAGGCTTATAATTGATGACTAATCTCGATGCTCCTCTTTGTAGTTCAACATTTTTTTGAACATAAAAAGCTGAACATGACCTAGGAGATTTACTCTTGCGAATTATGTCTTTACGTAATAAATCATTTATTTCGTTTTTGCAAAATTTCATAATCTCTTGGCTCATTTGGATTGGTCTGGCCTTGGTTGGGATTTTTCTTTCTTCAAATTCTTTAATATAAGGAAGGCTTACCAAATGTTTCTTCTTGTGCCAAAATGCATTGGGAAGATTTGAACAAACCTCACTTTTAATTCTATCTTCAAAGAGTTGAATTCTTTGTTGGAGAATTTTACTGCTTAGTTGTTCTTCAATTCTTTTAATTTTTACTTCACCTTGTAAAAACCTTAGTTGTTGAATCTTTGAATTGATTAAGTTAATGAACTTAGAAATAAAATTACTCTTGTAGGCATTTAATTGGTTAAATTCTTGTTTTGTTAAAAACTTAAATTTGACTCTTTCTCTTAAAGGGTAGGTAATTACTCCATCACTATATGTTGTAAAAGGATACAACAAGATAATGAAAGGGATGCCTAATATGACTTTGTCAATCATATTCTTAACTAAGACAAATGAAGTTTTGAAACAAACATTGTCTTGACATATGTGAGCTTTACTTATTTCAAAATTGATTTGCATTTTACTCTCATTTGCAGATCTCAAGGTTTCTTTTGACTTAGTATAATACTTTGTAGGAACTAATCCCTCTTATATACAATTTAAATATGCACCTGTGTCAATTAAGGTAGTGACAATGAACTCAAAATTATTGACTATAATTTTAACTTGAGAATACCATTTTTTAATTTGGATTCTGTGAATAAGGCTTAGACAATTTTCTTCAAATTATGAAATTTCTTCATTTTCTTCTTCGTGCTTAAAATCTTCGTTTTCTGATGAACTGGCTTCACTTTGATTAACAGCTGACTTAAATTTCGACTCAATTTTTAAGAGGTTAACATCTTGTTTTAATTCTTGTTTCTCTTCTTTAAGGATTTTGATCTCAGATTTGATTTGATTTATTTCAAGTTGCAAATCATTAATTGTGACTTTTTTTTTTGTTCATTAAATTTCTTTAATGTATTATTAAGGCTTATTTTTGTTTTAGGAAGTTTACAGACTTCTTTCTTAGTGAGTAGTTTTCTCAGTTTTTTTAAATATTTGTTTTTAGTTCAGGATTTTCAATTTTGCTTATTAGTTCAATTAATAGTTCTTCTTTAATTATTACATTGACTGTTTTACAACAATTGTCTTTGCAGCCAAAGTTAATATCTGGAGAATTAGAGTTGTCACTACTATATGAGTGATAACTTTCACTTGACGAAGAACTTAAGTTTTCATTTTCACTTGACTCAGTGTCTCTTATTTCTAAAATTTTTATTAAATTTTCTTTATCTTCATTAGAGATTTCTAATTTCTTAATTGTGTTTTTTTACTTTGCAGTCTTTTGCAAAGTAAGTGGCTTGCCACATTTGTAACAATTTGATTTAGTTTTATCAAATCTTTGTTGTTTGGGTTTCTTATGTTTAGACTTATGCATATGTTTATCTCTCTTATAGTATTCATTCAAAGGTTCTCTTCTTGAATTTTTTAAACCTTCTACTATAATCTTTGTGAAGATGAGATTTCTTATGTCTTCTGGATGGTGCTATGGGGGGTAGGCCATATTGTTCACAGAAGTTTCCTAATTCATACTTAGCTTTTTTCTTATCTTTGTTAGCTTGATTAGATATTTTCATATATATACACATTTTTAAACCCTCTTTTTGAATTGCACTTATGATATTTTCATAGATGAGACTATCATAGTCTATGATATTGTTCTCATTTACTAGGACTTGTTTGATCTTATGAGCAAACAAGTTAGGCAAACAGTTAATGAACTTTTCTTTCCAAAACGATTGATTGCTGTATTCTCTAAGCATAACTCTAGAAATGAAAACATCCTTGTACCATCTAAAATCACTTAGGGTTGGACATATTAGGTTACTTAGTTAATCATGGATCCTAGAAGTGAGGTGACTAGGGGTTCCAATGAAGTGTTCTATAATTGTATAGAACAATGTATTAACAGCATCTGAGTTTCCTAATCCAAGTTCCTCATTGAATATGGAAATTCCTTTAGGGTCAGTTTTAATCGCATATTATATACAATTTTTTTACTCTTCAATAAGATGTTTGTCCCACCAAGCTTGTAAAGTACCTGTGAAACCTGTAACTAAGAGGTCAACTACTTTTATTTGGCTCATGTCATGGTTAGTATAGTAATTGTTGGCAACCATGGTCATATGTGTTAGCTTATTCAGAATCTCTTGTTCGAATAAACCATCAATATTCCACTCGTATAGTTTATCTGAAGATACTAAAAATTGGCTTTGAAAATTTCTTTCTTCAATTTGGATATCCGGAGGTGTTGGCCTGGGATACCAATTCTTGGTCAAACTTGTTGGGGTAACTTTAGACTTATGTATTCTCTTTAAATCAAGGCCTTGGAATGCATCTTCAATTTGCTTAATGTCATTATTCGCAAGAGTAAATCTCCTTGGTCATGTTCAGCTTTTTATGTTCAAAAAAATGTAGAACTAGAAAGAGGAGCATCGAGATTATTCATCAATTATAGGCCTCTCAACAAAGTTTTAAAATAGATAAGATATCCAATCCCTAATAAAAGAGATTTAATCAAAAGGTTGAGTGATTCAGTTATCTTCTCTAAGTTTGATATGAAAAGTGGGTTTTGGCAAATATAAATCCATGAGAACGATAAATATAAGACATCATTTGTTACTCTTTTGGCCAATATGAGTGGAATGTAATGCCCTTTGGATTAGAAAATGCTCCAAGTGAATTTCAGAATATCATGAATGATATTCTCAACCCATTAAGCAAATTCTCTATTGTGTACATTAATGATGTTCTTATCTTTTCTAAGTCTATTGAAGAACACTGGAACATTTGAATTTGTTTCTAGATCTTATCAAATTAAATAGTTTAGTAGTTTCTGCTACTAAAATTAAGTTGTTCCAAACTAATATTAGATTCATTGGATACAATATCCATCAATAAAAAATTAGTCCAATAAGCCGCATTATTCACTTTGTTGATAAATTCCCTGATGAAATCCTTGAAAAAACCCAACTTCAAAGTTTCTTAGGATCTCTCAACTATGTTGCCGATTTCTATCAAAATCTTCGAAAAAATTGTAAGTCATTATTTGATAGACTTCAATCAAATCCTCCTCCTTAGACGCCAATTCACACTTTTTTAATCAAGGAAATCAAACAATATGTCCAAACTTTGTCCTGTCTTGGTATTCCAACTATTAATTCCTTCAAGATTGTTGAGACTGATGCCTCCGATGTCGGTTACGATGGTATTCTTAAGCAAAGACTTCATTCTAACCAACCTGAACAAATTGTTCGTTTCCATTCAGGTGTTTGAAATTTTGCCCAGAGTAATTATAGCAATATTAAGAAAGAGATTTTATCTGTAGTACTATGCATTTCAAAATTTCAAGATGATTTTTTGAATCAAAAGCTTTTAATATGAGTAGATTGCAAAAGTGTAAAACATGTTCTAGAAAAAGATGTTAAAAACATTGCATCAAAACACATTTTTACAAGATAGCAAGCAATTTTAAGCATATTTGATTTTGAGATTGAATATATTAAGGGAAGTCAAAATTCTATCCCTGATTTCCTAACTCGTGAGTTTTTGCAGGAGAATAATGGCGGATAAAAAGTCTCTAAAAGCGTCTTCTAGCAAGTCCAAACTAAGCCCTTTTCCCCAACCTCTCAAGAAATTTTTTTAAGAAATTCCTCATTCCAAATGGTGGATCGCTTCACCACTTTAGGAATCATTCCCCCAAGACCTTCCTTCTATTCAGCTTTAGTAAACCAATATGACCCTTTTGCTGTGTCTTCCCAACCTAAGCCACCTTATAACCCAAAACCCTATGCAAAAACATCTGCTTATTATGCTAAGTCTCCTGCCCAAAACCTCTTTTATGTTGAGTCCGATCTAAGCCACTTAAAAACAGCTGAAGCTTTAGCCAAAGCTTATTATCCCTCGCTTTGGCACTTCCCAGCAATCCACCCCCATAAGTCACTTAAGTTCTATAGAGATATTCTCTTCCAAACTAAATTGGTCCAGATCAACCCAATTATGGACAATATTGATAAAACAAAGATTGTTTATCACTCTTTTTATATAATGAAGATTCTCAATCAATCTGAGTGGGGATCTCATCCTCATACTTGCGTAATACTTGATAATCATTCAGTAGAATACTGCTATCATGATTACATTGAAGCCTAGTCCAAGATCTTCTTGCACCAAAATGAGACTTACACCCATTCCTGGTTCATTAACTTTGACAAGAACTTTAAAGGAAATTTTCCTCTATGGTTCCTCCATTGGTGGCAGGTTCATGGCCCTATTAATGAGATTGTTCATGAGCAAATTTAAGAGATAATAAGAATTTTTTCTTCTGTTTACAAGTTAAGCCAACATGAAGCCTAGCTATCGATCATGGTCCACTTCTTTTCTCGGTAATAAAGTACCATGGATCCTCAAGTGGCAATATGCATTGAGTTCCAATTGTATCTCTAGACAATGGCATGTCAAATGGTGGGACAAGTTCAAAATTTTCCAAAGCATTGATCGTTTCAGCTCTGAGTACCCAGTTCAAGCAATTGCTCGTCTAGCAGCCCAACTAAGTCAACCTGAGCCAGATCTTCAGTCTCTCAAAGCTCCCAAGCCTTCCAAGGCAAGATCTTCCACCTCATCCAAAGGGAAAAAGACGACAAAAAAGGATCTGAAAGAAATTGCCCTCCAGTTCATCCAACAATTTGCTGAAGCAAGTGATGATGAGGAAGAAGACTCTACAGCAGAATCTTTGGCCAATTAGAAGCTAAGTCAGTTACACTTTGATCCTTTCCAAGATGCCCAAGACCCTTACGAAGGCCTTAGCGACTAATTTACCAAAGTACAATACTGTCAGTAAGAAAGGACAAATAAGTTAAGCAGATAAGTCAATAAAAGCTCAAAGAATCCACTTTTTCTGAGGAATCTAGACAAAAAATACTATTCATGAATAGTGACTATTCACTCTAGGTTTTTCTCTCAATCCACCTCAGAAAGACAGGAGGAATATATTCCCTGCATAGAATATATTCCCTGAGTTTTCTCCCCCTTGTTTTTGGTACGTTTTACTTAAGTAAAAGCAGAAGGCATCTGCTTTTGAAGTACTCCAGGCAGCCCATGTTGGAATCCCATGAGTTCAGCCCATTCCTTGAGTCTTTAAAAGGATCAGAAGGCAGTTGTTGAAAGCAGAGGCATTTTTTCAAATACCCATTCTTCAGAACATCACTAAAGATCCTTTGAAAACCCCTCAAAAGCCAAATATAATGTATGTAAACACTTACAATATTATATGAACAATTCTTGTTGTATTTCATGGATCAATCATAACAATTCTGATCAATTTATCTTAAGTTTATCTGCAAGTTTTCATCAAATGATGTTCATATACGCATGCTAATTATTCTGTTTATTTATCCTTCCACTATTTCTATTCATACCACTTATCAGAGATTCTATTCTACCGCCTCCTTATGGTATATATATATATATAAAAATAAACTGTTATACGATTGTCCTAGAATTGAAATGACGTGACCTTAAAAATTAATTATTTGATCAAGAAGGGCTAGTAAAAATAAATTTTTATTACTATGTCATTTCAATTGTATGGCAGTCGTATATTTGTTTACTAACTAACATTTCTCTATAAAATATATTATTGGAATGATAAGTTTAGATAGTCTCTGAATAAAGCTTCGGTACCATATATTAGGAATTAGGACAATACTTGACCCAAAATTTTAAAACTATATGAGTTTCTGTACAAATTATGTATTATCAATGGCTTGCTCTTATGCTATATGTTATTACAAATAAGGAAAATTATTGTATATATTAGCCCTTAAGTTATGGACATTTTTCGAACTTCTTTTTGAGTTTCTATTTTATCTTTTACTTCAATGAGTTTGTTCTATTATCAAATTGATCCTTCCGTCCAATCCCGTTTAGATTCCATTAATTTTTTTTACCGAATCCACATAAAATTATAATTATACAATTTTCTAATAGAGAAAAGAAAAAAGAGGGTTGGCTCGCGAACACCCCTTTGATTGTTTTCTCTCATTTTTTTTAAATATTCTTTATTTTAAAAAATGGTATAATTGTAATTTTATATGATTTCGATAAAAAAAATGAAAAAAAAAATCTATATGAAATTGGGCAGAAGGATCAATTTGATAACGGAGATAAAATCAAGGTGCTAAAAGATAAAAATAGTTCGAAAAAACCTTAGCTACTCCAGAGACATAAACCAAAAAAAGGCACCGGCTAGGGGAAGAGGGATCTCCTCCCTCTTTCTTCCTCCCCTTTGTCTTCCTCACGTACTGGAGTTGTAACTTCCTGCCGCCTTCCGCTGCCTTCCCAACTGTCGGCACCACTATGTTTTAGGGTTTTTTTGTTGCTTTTTAATTTTTTGCTGTGTGTTTTTTTTTTCATGTTGTCGTGGCCCTTGCGTTGATGATGATTTTGTTTCCTGGCCTTTAGGGTTGGGGAGGAGTAGATCGGTATGGGAGGCTATCTCGCACAACAGGATAAATAAAGTTAGTGTAATTTTGGGTTACCCATGTCTTAGATCTAGTATGCTCAGAGCAGATTTGTTTTTTAACCGATGTTCTACATGGGTGAGCAGAAGATCATATCATAAATATGTTTTCTCTTTTTCTATGACTGTGTAAATTCATAGCGTTGTACTATGGTTATCTGCGTTTTATGCTATTGATGGTAGCTAAAGCTCATGATTTGTAAGAGCTTTTTGCTCATGACTTGTTATCAATGGATTATAGAAGATTCACACTAAAAAAAAAAAAGATAAAAATAGAAACTCAAGTTATTTTGAAAAGGCCAAAAACTTAAAGACTAATATGGTAATTTTCTTTATAAATATAATCTTAAATTATAGCAATTTAGCATATGCATCTCTAAGATATACTTGACATCAACTAAGACGGTCCCTCCCTTAAAAGTATTATGGGGTCTGTCAATGGTTGATTATCATGTACCAAATGTTAAATAGATCAATCATAAATGTATGATTATTAACTATATTATCATTATTATGTGATAGGGCTTCTATTGTGTATTATACATTGAAAATAATTTTGGGGAAAATATAGTTATCATCCTCTAACTATCAATTAATTTCAATGTTCTCCCAAACTTTCACTTTGTGGATGTCCCCCCAAATTATCATTGGGGTTGCAATATCCCCTTTTTGGCAAAAATGACAAAATTACCCTAATAAAAGATTTTAAAAAATGAAAATAGAAAAAAAAATCAGAAAAAGGAAAAAAAAAAGCCAAGAAAATTAAATTAAAATTAAAAAAGAACAAATTCAGGAAAATGAATTATTATTATTACTATTTTTTTTTCTTGAGTTCATGTTGTTATTGTTAATATTAATGTTTTTCAGCTTTTTGTTCATTTTTTCCCCTATTATATCTTCTAAATCTTCCACACTAACAATCCATCCATCTCCTCCAAAGGGAGATTTTAATAAATTATAAAATATAACACTTGTGTTATTGTCAAACTGAACATTTTTTGAACACATCGATACCATATTGGGAAGATGAAGAGTAGCACACATAGAGTGGATGGTTTATAAAGATAGTGATGAGTGTTAAGTCCCTCATTGCATAGTTACTATGTGAACTGGGCTTTATAAAATATTTTAAAAAAAATTTCAAATTGACTAGTCTTTTTGAGGTGATAGCGTAGATGTGGCTAGCGCCTTTTTTTGGGTTGTTACAAATGATATCACACCTACCTAATAACGCCAAGCCATGTAGTATTGCAAAACTGCATGGCGTGACTCAAACAAGTACATCAGGAGTTTAAAACAGGGAGTTTGTAACACTTCGGTCCCATATTGGCAAGATAAAGAATAACTCACATAGAGTGAGTGGTTTATAAAGATAGTTATGAGTGCTAAGTTTAACATTGCCTAATTACTATGTAGAAATGGACTTTATAAGAAATTGTAGGGAAGCTTCAAATTGACTAATCCTTTTGGAGTGATAGCACAAATGTGGCTAGCGCTTTTTCCCTAAGTCGTTACATTTTTCTTGCATCTCTCCCTCTTAGACCCGTGCATGGTCTTTATGGAATTTCGTTATATGGTTAGCCATTTTCTTCAGTACTGATCATTCATCATTTCAAAAAAAAGTAAAAATGGTAGCAACGTACCATTTTTGTAATTTTATTCTATTAAAGAATCATCTTCCATAGCCTGAAGATAGTATATTCGCCACTTTGACCCTAAAGTCATAAAATTTGAGAGCACTAAAGGCAAGGACGGTCCTAGGGGGACTGGCATGGCCATGGCCTCCCCCCATTTTTGCAACATTTTATATAAATGTATCTTATTCTATGCTTTTGGGACAAAAAAAATTTGTTTGGCCCCTGGCCCTTCAAAAGAAGTCCAATTATATGGCCCTCAATTTTCTTTGTTTCAAATTTATGTCATTTTATAAGATAAACCATGCTTACTAGTTAGAAATAAATTGTGCTTGCTATTTACAGCATCTAGAATTATGTTAAACTGTGACTAATAGTAATGAAATAAATAATAAACTGTGACTCATTTGTTTCAAAGTTTATTATAGTCATAGACTAACTCACTTTGGTGAGTTTTAACGAAAGTAGAACTCAAATTTCTATGAAAACTCAAAAAAAAAAAAAAAAAAACTAAGAAAATTCGGTATACACACAATATAGATACATGATAAGAATATATTAAAAAACAATTATTTATGTTTTTTTTTTTTGCTTCATAATTTTCTTAACACTGAATAGATACTAATTTTATTTTTTTTTATATATTGATTTAATCTTTAATTTTAATATCATTCATGCTTAGGCTCTATATCTTAATATATTATTCATTCATTCCTTAGCCTCTATCGATAAAAATTTTTGGTTTCGTCCTTGACTAAAGGGAACGTGAGTTTTGTGATAGAGAATAACTTCTATAAGGACCTGGCATAAATTAAATCATTTGTGCCCCCCAATAACAAATGAACACATCAGCATATTACACCAAATGAAATAAAGACTAAAACACTAGATTTTTACCAATTCTTTTAACATATTCATGGACTAAAACACCCATCAACCACCGGTTCTTCTGCCACTGCTCCGCCACCAGTAAGTTCTAAAATTTATTGCCTCTCTTTCTTTCATTTTTCCCGCCCATCATCCAATTTCTACAATCCAAACAACCCAACAGCCATCCAAAACACCATTTTCCGATATTCTTCAACGATTTAATTGGACTTGTACTATAAATTTTTATTGTTCGACGGCCAGTTCAGAAGAGTTAAGGTTTGGTTGGTTTGTTAATGGTGTTGGGAAAATGGTTGTAAAGCTGATTTTGGGATATGGGGGCAATAGTACTCCAGCAGGGAAGATTGAAGAGGAATTTTCTCTCTTTCTTTCATTTTCCCCACACTCATCACCCACCTTCTATGATCCAAAAAAGCTAACATCATTAATAAATGTTTTGAATGGCTGTTGGCTTGTTTGGGGTCGTAGAAAGTGAGTGATGGGTGGGGAAAATGAAAGAGAGAGAGAGACACAATAAATTTTAGAACTTACCGGTGGTTGGGGTTCAGCGGCTGTTGGCGGCGCTCGACAAAGGAGGGAGGGGTGGGGTGGGCAATGGTGTGAGTTTTCTCTTCTTGAATGGGGAATGGGTGTTTTCATCTATGGATATATTAAGATAATTTGTAAAAATCTAGTGTTTTAGTCTTTCTTTCATTTGGTGTAATATGCTGATATGTCCATTTGTTATTGGAGGGCACAAAGGACTTGATTTATGCCAGGTCCTTATAGAAGTTATTCTCTTCTATAAGGATATGGAAGACAAATCAAGCCATGTGATTTTTGTGTGGTTATTTCAAAAATTGAAATCAATTAAGTGAGAAATTGTAGGTGGCAAAGTACACGTGGTATGATAAAAGGGTTTTGAAGCAATAAGGAAAATTATGTCTCACGTTGGTTTTGGATTAGATTAGAATTCTGAATTTTAATTAATGATAGAGGGAGAGAGAGAGAGATAAATATGCAATATAAAAAGAGATAGAGTTTTAGTATTTTTAAAATCAATATGCACACGTAATTAGTGTAGATGGCCATAATTTTGACTACAAAGCTTTCCAAAAGGATATGAGATTCTTGTATGCAATTTTGTAAAAAAATTTGGTAAATGAACGTGTTATTTGAACATATTTTGCTTCTTAGTTGAATTTGATCGAATTTAAAACACCTAAATACAAATACATACTTTAAAGAATGTTATTTTTATCTCTAATGCCCCTATTGGCCCATTAAGGCTAGGTTCGTTATCTAAGGGTATGTTTGGTATGCAAAATAAACTCCTAGAATGAAATAGCTATTCCTATGAAATAACTATTCTATTGTTTGATGAATTTTTTAGTTCCAAGAATAGGTATTCCATAGGAATAACTATTTATCAAAATGAAGAATTCCTTAAAAAAAATGAGAGGAACAGCTATTTATTTCCTATGGGAATAGGACATTGATTAATCTTCCCATAAATACCCCTCTACAAAGACAACTAAGAAAACCGCTACAACTCTAATAGGTCTCTTGATATTATAAATGCTACCAATATGTTCTTATCCACAAGAAGAAGCAATCCACTTGAGTAATAAACTTTCGGCCGATTAGTGTTTGCAATGTGCTCTACAAAATTGTTTCAAAAGTCCTCGCAAATAGACTCAAAAGGATTCTTCCCCACCTTATCTCCCCCACTCAGAGTGCGTGTGTGGGGGGACATCATATCACTGACAACATTTTAGCTGCTTATGAGACTCTTCACATTATGAATTCTCAATTAAAAGGGAATTAGGTTTTATGGCTCTCAAATTGGATATGAGTAAAGCATATGACCGAGTAGAATTGAGCTTTCTAGAGGGGATGATGTGTAGGTTGGGCTTTGAGCGACGATGGATCCGATTAATCAAGAAATGTTTCAACTCCGTCTCATATTTAGTTCTGATCAATGGGGAGCCGCACAGACACATCCTCCCATCTTGTGGTATTTGCCAAGGTGATCCTCTGTCCTCCTACCTTTTTATTTTATGTGCTAAGGCTCTCAGTGTTATGCTTCCAAATGCTGAACAGTCTAGAGAGATCATCGGGGTTCCTATTGCTAGAGGTAGGGTGCGACTGAATCACTTTTTTTTTTTTTGCAGATGACAGTGTTCTATTTTGTGAGGCTAATCATATGGAATGGACTCGACTACAGCATCTGCTAGAGCGATACGAGCATGCATCTGGGCAACTGTTGAATAAAGAGAAGACCTCCATCTTTTTTACTCGAAATACGCCGATAAGTGCTAAAGGCCTGATATTGTTGGCAGCAGGAGTTCAGGCCACTAACAGTTTGGAGAAATATTTAGGTCTCCCAGCACTGGTGGGTCGATCTCGTAGAATGGCCTTCATGTTGGTTAAAGATAGAATATGGACCCAGATCAGTGATTGGAAGAATAAATTCATGTCTCAAGCAAGAAAGGAAATCATTTTGAAAGTTGTGGTTCAATCTATTCCTACTTACACAATGAGCATTTTTCTACTACCTAAGACTCTACTTCACGAGATTAATGCCATGATGCAGGGTTCTGGTGGAATCACCATGAGCAAGAAAGAGGGATATATTAGATCAAATGGGGAAAGACAGGTAGGGCCAAGAGTCGAGGCAGTATGGGCTTTTGCGATCTTGAGTGTTTTAACAAAGCGTTGCTAGCTAAACAATGTTGGTGAATCCTTCAAAACCTAGAATCCCTCTCGGCCAAGATTCTAAAAGTTAGAATCTAAGTATTTCCAGCAAGGTACATTCCTTACTGCTCAGTTGGAAAGTCATCCTTCCCATGTATGGAAATGTATCTGGTCTGCGAGAGAGCTCCTCCATGAGGGTCTCACTTGGCGTATTGGGAATGGTGAGCAGATTCGGATCTAGAAGGATAAGTCGCTCCCTCGATCTCTAGCGCTCTCTCCTTGTCGTCGTAGGGTGGCCTCAGTGATGCAGCTAGAGTTGCGGTTCTCATTGACTAGGATACAAGAGAATGAAAGACAAATCTAGTCCTTAAGCTGTTTGACGGGGTGACTTTTGATGGTATATGCCAACTCCCTATTGGATCCATTAACAATAACGACAGACCTTTTTGGCCCCACACCGCTAATGGAGTTTTTACATTATGTATATATATATATATATATTAACATAAATGTAATCATGAATCGAAACAATCGTCACTGGATGATGAAATTACATTTGTCATACATATATCTCACAACGTATCATGAGATTACATCTATTGCATTAAAGTCACAAAATCACATATAATATAAATTGAGCGGAAGCATATACTATGAGAGTAAACACCATAAATAGAGCTGAAAACAAAATGTTAACGATTAAAAGCTTAATCTCTGACATATGCAAAAGAATGGCTATACAAAACGTGTCACATGCGATATAAGCCAATATACAACAATATCGTTTGTGAATGCATCACAACAATATACAAAAGAATAGACTACATGTCCAGTTTATACAAAAGAAATACATCACACAACATCAGTCGTAATAGCCCAAGTAGTAGGCCATGGGATCATCATCCACTCCCTCTGAACCTGCATTAACATCTATGCAACCATAGAGATCATTCATGATTATATAGGCGGAAAAGAAAATAGTGAGTTAACAGTTTCAGTGAATAAAGACCCACTGATTTTTCGCAATGAACCGAAAAGTTAGTTTACATGAGTTTACAATAACAGCCACTAAGGTTTGATATTTATTTTTTAAAATATAAAACAGCTGATGAAGTAAACACTGTAGTCATAAAAACATATGAAGTATAATAATAGCTAAGTACGTATAAGCATATTCTAATCTCCCGCTTGGAAGTATACATATAAGTGCTCATCTATGGCATAAGTATATTATATAACTCAGCTACACCCATATATAGGCATTCCATCACCTTTTGACGAAATACAAGCATATAAGCATATATCTAAGCAATAAAACATAAATCTCATATGCAACTAGCCGTAAGAATATACATATGTTCTGTCTCATGCAAACTCATATACATACTAATACGTCTATGATAAAGTCCAATAAATTATATCATAAAACATCACATAAATCTTCATGACTTAGCTACAAACATATACAAGCATTCTAACCTCTTTTGGTGAACACAAGCATATAAGTGTATCTAACATCATTCTCATAAAAACATCACATAAAATCATCATATAAACTCATCATGTTATGCATGCACTATGCTCACAATTATGAACCTTTGTGGCCGAAGTTCATATGCTCACAATTCTTAACCCTTGTGGCCTAGGTTCATATGCTCACAATTCTTAACTCTTGTGGCCAAGGTTCATATGAATCTTTTAACTTAAGCTCTTCTCATGATTTTCTTACATAATGCTCATAAATATTATGTAAACACTTTAGCCATAGTTCATTTCTCAAAACAACTATCAATAAAACATCATGAAACTCGACAAGTCAATATTTTCGCCATAAACATAAATCATCAATAACTCATCATAAATCACTCATCAAATACTCATCAGTCTCATGAAAAATGTTGAAAGCATAAAGTAATGTACTATCACAAAATATCATCGGTTCGTTCTTTAACATTCATATCCTTTCTTCAAACTCATTTAGAAATCATTTTCTTTGTTTAGTAAATAAAAACATCTACTAAACATTAAAACATAAAACATTTAAAAAGTATCATCCTCAGTAAATATAAATACTTACAAATTTCACTTGACAAAATGCTCTCCTACGTTAAATGCTCAAGCAATGTTCGTTGCATAAACACATTTCTAAAACATTAATAACTATACACTCTAACTCTAAACCCAACACCCATGATACTTGAAAGTACCAAGTATCAAATAGCCCATAAGCAACCCATAGCATTCTAGGGTTCCAAATAGTATTTTAATAATTTACATAGTTAACCCATAGAGAAATACTAGAGTTAAATATCATCAATCCCCAAAATACTAAACTAAAGAAAATCTATGGTTTAAACTTTACCTCAAATCTTGAAGAATTTGAAGTTCGTGCACTATAAAACTTCAACTTGATGAAAGATAAGCACAACGCAACAAGAATCATAGGAAATTATTCAACATTAAGTCATACATTCAAGAATGTAGCCCAAACATGAGAAATTAAGGTTTCGAGAATTCTTACCTTGAAACGATTTGTGGAAATAGCTTTCGAACTCCTAAGATCTTGATTTTGGTGTTAGAAATGATGATAGGGACTCACAAGAATCAATACCCAAGGTTTGGGTATGAATCCTAGGTGAGAAAAGAGAAAAAATGGGTGGAGAGAAGAAAGAATCGGAAAAGTGGGCTGAAATCGCGTCTAAACCTTTTATAGGTTCAGAAAAAGCACCACCGTTCGGACCCTTAAACTAGTCATCCAAACGCAACTGCAAGTGGCTCGTCCGGACCATGATGCAGACAAAAGCTATTGAGTGAATAGTAGCAAAGCCCCGTCTGGACTGTGCTGCAGACGAACACTACTGACTGAATGGTAGCAGAGCTTGTCCGGACCACTGCAAACGAAGCTGCGGATGACGCATACTGGGCAGTAGCCGTTTGGACGACAATATCACCGTCCGGATGCCTGGTGTGTAAAATAATTTTTTTTATTGCATTTTCAAAGTGTTTATTTCTTTTACTTTTAATTACCTTTTTACCCTTGTCATTTAAAGTGATTTGTAATCCTTAATTAAAATCTTGGGCGTTACACCTATCATTTACAAAAGCAGGTTCTTGCCTCTGTTGAGGGTGAATGTTCTCACTCAGGCCGACATAATGGTCTTTGGAAGAAGCTATGGCATATGAATGTGCCTCATGTTGTGAGAATGTTTTTGTGGAGGATTTGCCATAACACTTTGGCGACGAAATCAAACCTATTTAGACAGAAAGTTACTGTAGATCCATTATGTCCCTTGTGTAGAGTGGAGGTTGAGACTACGAGCCATGTTCTTTAGGGGCTGTTCAGCCGCAATGGTTGTCTAGAGCATGTGTGGGAGCAATATCCAAAGGTGATGCATTGAACACGATGATTTCGTTTTATTGTCGAGGAACTTCATAGATTCTTGGATAAGGACATGGAACTTATGGCAATTGTGGAAAGACTTGTTTGGCTTCGACGGAATGCCGTAGTCTATGGGCGCTTGGTCAGCCCTCTTCATTCTATGGTGAGTAAAGCTACTAAGTCTTTGATGGCTTTCCAAAGCGCTAATTTTCAGCCTCCCTTTATGGTTGCAGCGACTCCTCCAGGAGGCCTTCGTTGGCTAGCCCCTCAGCTCGATTTTATCAAGATCAATTGGGATATGGCCCTAGATAAACTGAATAGAACAATGGGTGTTGGTGTTATAGTTTGGGATAATAATGGTGAGGTGCTGGCAACATTATCAGTCCCAAAGAAATTTATTATTAATCATTATTGCAGAGGCTATGGCAATTCTACGGGCAGTCTACTTTTGTCGGGAGTTAGGCTTCCACAAGGTGATTCTAGAAGGTGATGCTCTCCAAGTTGTGTAGGCTTTGAACGAGGCCGTAATTGAAGCAAGTATGGTCATATAACCGAGGAAGCTAGAGGAATATTAAACTGTATGCATACATGGAGAGTCATTCATGTCTAACGTCACCTAAATGGTGTGGCTCATCATCTTGTGTGGAAGCATTGACTATTAAGGAGGAGCACTACTTCTTTCAAAAAAAAAAAACCGTTACAGAAACTCGTGAACTCCCCCTCTCTCTCTCTCTCTCTCCTAACCACAATCTCCCTTAGTTGTCTCTCTTCTTTTTCTCTCTGTGTATTTAAGCCCCTCAAAACCATAATTTATCTCTCTTCGTCTTTTTTTTTTTTTTTCTTTTTCTTTTTCTTTGTTTGCTAATGCATGAACCAAGTCATTTCACATCATTGACAATTAAGCACAACATTCACACTTGTTTGCCCCCAAACCAATTAGAAATCTTCATGTACATGAGTGTTTTCTTAAGATATGCACCATATTGTTGGTTAGAAATCTTTTGGCATGAGTTCAAAAAAGAAATTATTATAACATAATTGTTTATGTTTGAAAAATAAAGAAAAAATGTCCTTAAAAATACAAATTAGATTTGTATTATAAGAATATTTTATGAAATTCGGTTATAATATGATTCATTCACCAGCGTATTAAAATGTATCAAACAAAGGTATACATATTTATTGTTCTATTCTAGTGTCACAACGAAACTAAGGAATATGAATAGCTATGCTATTCCAACTTCTTCCATTCTCAGTAATTAGCTATTCATTTTCTTAATAGTATAATCATTACGCATATCAAAAATTATGTACTATTTACATCATAATAGCTAGGGATCAAAGCCCCCCTTTGGTTTTCAGATTTATATTTTAAGGCTTAAAAAATTAGGTTTAATACGTAATAAAATCAAGTTTAGCCCATCATTCATACTTTTGCTCTCTGGATGAGAAATTTTGATTCAGTCCTTGCCCTATACAATAATAGAAAACAAAGATTAAAATCTTTGGGGCCACTATAGTAAGGAGTAATTCTAGAAGTTCCTCTTCTCTCCTTTTTGTGTTCATCCAAAAATGATGTAGCTTTCAAAATCACAATTTGATTAAAATTCAATAGTGATCAATTACAAGCTCAATAATAATTTTAAAAAGCCACATTATTCTTGAAGAGACACAAGAAAAAGTTATAGCATTATTAGTGAAAACAGAATGAAGTCAACATTATTGGCTCATTTACATGCATCACATGATAAGTTCGATTGCAGTAGCCTAGAGAATGTTGAGACAAAACGTGTTGAACTTCCGAAGAGAAGGATGAAGATATAATTGGAGGGCATGTATGGTTAGGATATTTCTTTCGCATATCCATACGCATATCTAATTTTTGTAGTAGAGACCTTTACCATTCAACTCTGGAGGAATAGAATGTTTTTTACTAGTTTTTAACGAGAAATTCCCTTCTTCCCATAATATATGAAAATTTATAAATGAAACATACTTTAATGAAATAAACACTTTTCTTAAATACCTTGAGACGGGCAAAAAAGGTGGGTTTCAAATTTAAAAAATATGTGAGTTTAAATTTGAAAAGATGTGGAGTCAAATATAAATACTTTTATTTTTAAATTAATAAATACTTTCATTTTAAAAAAACAAAAAAACAAAAAAAAAATATCATCTATTTTGAAACAAAACTGAATGCCCTTAAAACATCCATCATTACAAAGCCAAAATACAAATATTACTCCGAAAGGTTGCAATTCTGCAATTTGTGTGTCAAATTTAGGTCGTATTAAATCATGAGTATAAGACTATGTGGGTCAACATAAACCCGACCCGTATAATTAAATGAGTCAGACCGCTCAACCCTAACACGACTCATTTAAATAAGCAAATAACACGACACGATCCGCATAACCTGTTTAAAAACACGTTGTGTTGGGTTGACCCAACATGACCCACATAACCTATTTAATAAACAAAATTCTCAATTATTGAACATGCAATGTCATTTTATAGAAAGATATTAGCACCAATTATTGAGTATGAAAATGAATTACATTATTGAAGTTATATCTTTACAATTAGGGATTATTGAACCATCATTTACCCATACTATACAATAGAAATTGTTTATAACAAAACAAGATAACTGCATTGTTCATATTACTTGATTTTTTAAACCTTCAACTGGTGAGCAGCTGTAGAACTGGAATCTCATAAACGTCCTAACTATCCATATTTTACATCTACATGGAAGTCATACCAACATCTTCGCGTCCAAGGATTGTTTTCTGTTAGACACACAATTTACTTTTCACAATAAATGTTGTCGTACACCATAATTTTCTACCAATAAAATTCAACCGAGAGCTATTCCATTTTGTATTGTATTAATTTTCTACACTTCAGTTCTTCATCACTAAACTCGAAGGCGTTCTGAGATACGCATGTAAATAAAATCAAGCAAGTGACAGATATGAAATTCTAGTGAGAATATCATATGAGGCGAGAAATCGGTGAGGAATAGGAGAGAGAGAGCCTTATGGAGAGGAGGATTCGAACCCCTGGAGGATGAAGGTGCAAGCGTGCGGCTACAAGGTGATGTGGCAACGATGTGGGCTTCAGTTCACTATTCAAGACGAAGGAAGAATGAGTTTCAAGAGAAGAGGTTCAGGCGAGAGAGCAACAGAGCGAGATGAGCGAATCATGCGTGAGTTTGAGACTGCCGTTTTTTTTTAAAAAAAATTCGTGTGAAGACTTTAGGGTTTTAATTTTTTAAAAGTAAAATGTTATAATTTATATAGGTTATGTGAGTTACCCATAGGTTAAACGGGTTGACTAAAATTGACTCCTTTATTAATTGGGTTTAATCAAATCAGCCCAATTTGATTCGAAATCTTTTTTAATTAATTTTAACCCACTAATTTTGTATTAGACGAATATCATGTATTCATACTTCATATTGAACACCGAAATAGACTTTGAAAACAACTTGCCTTTTCACTTGACCCTTCCATGTATTCTTTTGTTCTTGGATAACTCGTGCTTATAATTAAGAAATAGCTTTTCAATAATTCTACTGCATTAGTTCTCTTTTCTTTTCTTTTCTTTTTTTCTTTTCATTAATAAACATACATAAATGCATATACTAAAATAAACAAAATGAATCTTATTGATTTTAAGAATCCAAGAATCCAATAACAAGCAGAAATATGGGTGGTTGCCAAGTGAGGGGCAAATGCAGTCATTGCACAAAGTATCGTCATAGACATCCTAAAAGAGATATATAAAAGAAAGGTTCATACAAGTAATAAACACACCACTCACACCACTTGGTAATTCTCTGTGAGTAACTGTGTTCTCTGGGCATGCTTCGGAGGGGCTCCACCCTTGAGAGGTATCACATTTATTACCTGAAAGAGGAATTTAGACACAAGTAGTTTATACAAGGGAAATGAAGTAGAAAGCAAAAGTATCTCAAGAGTATCAGAAAATGTCAAATATGACGGAAGAAGAGCAAACCTTTAGATCACTGAATGTGTTAGTGGCTGAGAACCGCACAGAAATGGGGAAAAATATAGATGAATCTGTTGGAGGAACAACAAACTCCATGGATCCACTGCAAAGGATTCAATAGTGAAATACAAGAAATTTGTAAGCACTGGTATTTAAAAAAGAAGATGTAGCACTGCAAGTTTTGAAGACAAAATAGTCCAAGGTTTACAACAAACCTTCGGTTTGAGTTATCAACAAGAAGAATGGACCACTCCAAGACAGAATTCCTCGAGTCATACCTGCAAGTCAAAAGTGGTGCAAAAGGTAATAATAATAACAGACAAAAAGCAAAGAAAATGTTTAAACAGCGTTAACTTTTTAAACAATATGCTAATTCAAATCTTTTCTCAACTTCAATAGATACAAACATGGCTTCACTTTATGAAAGACAATTATAAGTCGTGTTTAAGATTCTGTACAATGTGACAGTTGCTAGAGATCTACAATTACTTCTGGATATGTTTGTCAACCAAACAAAAATCGCAAATGCCTCTAGGTGTAGCTTGCAAGTACAATGAAAACTCCAAAAAAAGTAGTAAGTGGAAAAATTCCCCTCCCAATAGCTCAGTAATTGTACCTTTCTATTCATGTATTTCAGTCTATGTATGGACTTTGTTCTGGTCAAAACATCAAAAGGATAATGTGGAAAGAATTTAAGGACACTACCATGTTAATCAAGTCTCTGCTTCCATAATTATAAATCGTGAAAATCATGTGCAAATTACCAGTATCTCGTGTAAGTGTAACTTTTATCAACACAAATACCCAAAGGCATTGGAAAGCTTGATTCAAAGACTTCAAAATCTATAACCAGTTATGGCATTCCTCATAGTTATTCCTCAATAGTTATTGATAAACTAGATGTTAAAATAAAAGAAAACAACATAAAATTGAATCTCTCACCTCCATTCTCCATCAATCTGCCTAACACTTGGCGCCTCTCGAAGAGCTGGAAGAGGTACTGAGATCACAACGTTCCGTAGATCAAACATTGATGAAGCTTCATATTCAATGCTGACATAAGTTTCATTTCCAGAAACAGAGGGCCAGCAGTTGACTGCAACATAAATTAATTCATGTAAAAGTTTTAGAGCATAGAACACAAATTGTATACAAGGAAGATGAAAAATGAGAAGAATAAGATTTTAACCCACTTGTCAATGGCACCACTGACTCATCTGTACTTTGCATTCTCCACCTCAACAGACCAACACCTGATGCATCACCACCCTGACCGGTGGGAAAAGGCCTATTTGGGTCCTTAAGGCCTAGAATATTCTCATTGGAAAATAATTCTTTGTTCATGTTCGGGTGCGTCTTGTAAAGGATACCCGGATTCCCTCCAGTTTCAATCTGAAAAATAAGTTATGATTTATCATAATTGCAGTTAAGCAAAGCAAAGCACAAAACCTGTTGCCGCATAAGCGAAGACAACATTTCAAAATAAACATTAGAATAAAATGCAACTAGAGAATCGATTCAACTAGGATTATAAGATTATTATAAAAAAAAAAAAAAAGNAAAAAAAAAAGTGGGGATACTGCTCACATCACTGGATTCATACTGTTCATAGTACTGTAAGACAACACTTTGGCAGCTTTTGTTTCAGGGTTTTTATGTTGAGTCCTATTTAGACTATTTTAAACGGCTGAGATTTTATTATTTTCAAGGGTTAGGATATAATTTAAGTAGGGTTTCTTTCTAACAAAGTGAGTTTAAAGGTTGTAATTGATTATTATTCAGATTTCATAAATTTTCAGCAAAGTTATTTTCATCCTTTTCCCTAGCTGCCCAGCTCAGAAGACCAGCCCTTTAGCGGTTATTTTGATCTCTATTAGTCTATCTACAATCTCTATTAAAGTATTAATTAGGTGATTAAATTCATGATTTCCTATAAGCATAAGCTTTTTGAACAATTGGTGACTTCACATGGCATCAAAGCAGATATCCTAAGTTCGAACTTTGACTTTACCATTTATAGGGTATTCCAATTAAATATTTTGTTGACTGACTATGCACAAGCATGTGCCCAGAGAGAGAGAGAGAGTACCTGAACTTGGATATGCCCATCTTCTTCATTAAGAATTTGAAGTGACAATGTTCCTTGAACATCAAAGTTACTAACTCCACCCTCTCGTTTCAGTGTCACATTGAGTTTCTCCTCAACAGTCAAAGTGATGGGATCAGTTAGTGGTGGAGCAGCTGATCTGGACTGGCCTGCTTTTGGTTGCACATCCTCGAGAATTACTTCGCCTTCTGCTTTC
>FXXK01001889.1:64176-75850 GCA_900184695.1 Betula pendula
TTAATGTACAAGAACTAATTATTACAATGTATAAATAGAAGATTCTCATGAACTTAAAAAGCATGTGCCAAATATCAACATTATCCACAACTCATCAAGAATGAAAGCGCCCATGTAGAATATTCGTCTGGACAAACAGGCACAAACCTTTAGACTTCCTAGAAAAGGATTCAACATCCAGACAAAGAGGCACAAACCTTTAGACTTGCTAGAAAAGGATTCAACATCAGTGCTCAATCCAAAGCCAGAACCACTTCCAAAACCACCTCCGCCACCACTAGATATGCTCATATCACTAAAGCCACTCTCAATTCTTCCAGAGCCCATTGACTGTAAAGAACTAAACCCTCCTTTATCACCTCTGCCCCTTTCAATCTGCAGAATATGCAACAAGAAATTTTATAAGGGATGCTTATGACAGGGAAAATAGGCAGACAATACATAGAGAAGCCATTGCAGGTCCTTTAATGATACCTTGCTTTTGTCAATCTCACTAGCTTTGCGCTTCATAATATCCTTGGTTTCATTGATCTTGCTCTGCAATACCAGCTTGTGCAATTTCTCTTCATGACTCTCCATCTCACAATACTGCTTAACCTGTGCAACAGTTACATTTTCCTTGTGCCCAAGAGAGATGACTTCATCAAAAGCAAAATCAGCTCAAAAAGCTGTTTGCAAGACCATCTTCATCAAGAAAAGATATTCAGGTACCTGAAATATTTAAGGAACAAACTCAATACCTCTATTTGACATGTTCAACATGTATAGTTTTTATGGACATATTTGCCGTAAATATTGTAAGAAACCTCACATGCCTCAGAAACTTCTGAAATTGTAAAATTGGGAAATGATGAAGAATACAAGACGCTCAAGAAAAAAGAGCTCCAGAGAGCAAATAAATCTAGAATGATGGTCGGAAGGCCCACCTGAATGTCTAGTCTAGCTGATCATTCCAGATTCTATCATGATTATTAGTATTATTAACTGCTGCAACCATGGGCAAAGGGTGCGGCTGGTGGTTTGTTTCGAACTTTCTGTTTTTTTTTTTATTATAAATAATCAAAATATCATTAAACTGAGTGGGCTCACATATGATATCTACTGGGATAGGGATAATATGGATTTAGAGGCTATATTACAAACACTAGCATTTACTCCCAATATAACCCTTGGTATCTTTGCTTGGACAGCAGCATTAGCAAAGATCCTCACTATCGACAATCTAAGGAAACGACATGTCATTATGGTTGTGTTGCATGTGCAAGAAGAATGGAACATCTAAAGAACCCTTGATATCTTAATTCTTCATATGTCCAATACTCGGAATGCATCAGAATCTCAGGATGTCCATATTTGATTTTATCAAGAAACTAACAAGATTTCCATGTGAGATGCCCGCCTTTGGTTCATTCCCAAGAACCCTATACATTTTTTCGCTCTTAATCTAAATTCTTTCTCTAAATATATCAATCTCATTAAAAAGCATAGAAGAGCGCAACTCAAGTACAAAATAAATATACAAGATAGAACCCCCAATTAGGGAAAAAAAGAGCACAAGTCCAGAAATTCAGTAAAACTAGAAAAACAAGAACTGTCATACGAAGTCATCCAAGCATAAAGAGATTTGAGCATATCAGCTTTCAACTCTAACACCAATCTCTCACTATCTTCAAAGTTCCTCGCATTCCGCTCTTCAAATGCACCTCATTAAGTACAAGCGAGACATCCTCCAAGCTTCTAAAATGCAACGACTTAAGAATTTACCTCTCCAGCTAGCTAACAAATCCACCACCCTTCTAGGCATGACCGACTCTATACCACGCCACTTCATAGTGGAAAAGAAGATGATCTATAGTCTCCCCACTACTCTTACAAATGTAGCACCAATCCACCACGATAACGTACATCTTCCTCAAGTTATCCAATGTTAAAATCTTTTGTAGCCCTGCCTTCTACACAAAGAAAGCCACCCTCAAAGGAACCATCACAGGAGCCTTATTCCTCCAAATGCTATTCCAAGGAAAATGGGAGCTAGTGTGAGTGCAAAGCGCATGATAAAAAGATCTGACCTCGAACGTCCGCCTACTAGAAGGGATTCAACAATTTTATCCTCGCCACCTCATCTCAAACTGAGAGAATACAAGAGATCAAAGAACGAAGTGACCAAGTCTACCTCCCAATCATGTACGGGTCTGGTGAAAGAAATATTCCACTAAAGATTACCATTAGAAACTGCACATGATCTGCCACCAAAACATCCTCAAAGCGAACAACACTAAATATTCAGAAAAAGTTGCATGTTTGATCCCCGCACCACAAATCATGCCAAAACCTAATCTTATACCTAGCTCCCACCTCATATCTAACAAATTTAGGTAAAAAAAAAACCCTCACCCACTCCTAATGTTTTTCCACAACCCCACCCCGAAGGGCCAAACAACCTCCTCCCCTCATGCTATAACATTTGCTTTCCACCACCGATCAACACAGAGCCTCTCTCTCCATGGCAAAAAGCCATAACCATTTCTCCAAGAAAGCTCAGTTAAACTGAATCCGATTTCTAACCCCCCCAACCACCATAGCAAATCGAAGAACAAATCAGACTGACTAACTAGATGGAATTTGAACTCGTCACCGACTTTACCCAAAAAAAAAATCCCTCTGAAATTTCTCAATCCAGTTAACAACTCCTATGGGGATGTAGAAGAGGGACAAATAATTAGGTAGATTGCAAAGAGTGCTTTTAATCAATGTCAACCTATCACCCTTAGACAAATAAAGTCTCTTCCAACCGGCCAAACGTCGTTCCGTTTTCTCAACAATACCATCCCATATTGATTTAGCCTTGTACAAAGCCCCCAAAAGAAGACCCATATACTCCATAGGCAAAGAGGACACCCTACAACCAAGTGTAAGAGAAAAACCTCGAACATCATCCAAAGCACCAACAAGGACTAACTTTCATAAGATAAGTTAATTTCGACCCTAAAACAGCTTCAAAAGATAAGAAGAGGCAACACAAATGGCATGAATGATCTGGATTTGCCTCACAAAAGATCAAAGTATCATCCACAAACAAGAGATAAGACACTAGGAGCTCGTCATTATTTCTCAACCCCACTGGAAACCTGATTAAAGCACCCTATCCATTGTAGCGGACAACATTCTACTAAAAGCCTCCATGGTAACCACAAACATTAGAGGGATAAAGAATCCCTTGTCTCAAGCTACGAGAGCTATTAAAGAATACAGAAGGAGATTTATTAATTAGAACTAAGAAACACACATTAGAAATACAGTGAGCAATCCAAAACTCTCCCTTTCTCCCCAAAGCCACATCTCCTCAACAAATACAGCAGGAAACTCCAGTTAACATGATCATAGGCTTTCTCTAGGTCTAATTTATAGAGCACGCCAGGATCCCCTATCAAGACATTCATTAGCTACAAGAACCGAATCTAAAATTTGTTTCCCCCTGATGAACGCATTCTAAGACCAAGAAATAACCTTCTCCAACATCGTTTTCAGCCTGTTCACTAGGACTCTAGATTTAATTTTACTAACACTACCCACAAGACTAATAGGACAAAAGTCCTTAACATCCATAGCCCCAATTTCCTTAGGGCTAAAGGAAATAAAAGTTGCATTAAGGCTCTTTTCAAACTTTCAAAAATGAAACTCCTGAAAAACACTCATGATATCCTCCTTAAGGACCTCCCAACAAGTCCAGAGAAAAGCCATGGAAAAACCATTAAGGCCCAGGGCCTTGTCACCATTTGAGGCTCTCACCACCTCAAAAACTCACTCTCCTCGAAAGCACTTTCCACCAAACCTTTTTTTTTTATTTTGTAAAAATATTTTTCCTATTTTTTCCAAACCCCAAAACTCTTCTTAAGATTCCACCAAACAACTTTTCTTTTGTGGACCCCACATAAAACTCATTTTTCAAACATGGCCCCCACCAAATCAATTTTCAGTATTTACCTTTTTCAAAACTCTCAGAACTCAAAATCCAAAACGCTTCTTAAAAACAGACCCTAAATTTCCTGCAGCCAGTCACCAAATATTCACCTAATTATCCCAAAACCAGTTATAAACCTTAGTCATGTTGTCTTACCTATTAGAGCCTTAAATTATAGTTTTCCCTACACTTAGCTCACCAAATTAGCAGACGCAGTCAGCTTATGAACCTGTCCTAGGCCACCCATGAGATTTATTGTAAGTAAGCCATGTTCTTTCATTGGATCCTTATTTCTGGACTTTAGTAATCAGAACTAGTCAAACTGCTGAGATCCTTTGTCTCTAAGTTGGGGGTATAAGAATAAGAAGTGCCAAACGACCATACAAAGTCTATGTAGTCGGTCAACTTAAGAGAGCTATTCAAAGAATTTTCAGCACCTTTGAAGCTCTTTCAAGAGGGTGTGATTAATTCCTTTCCAGCGTGATAGCTAGGCACAATTGACCAGGCTTTCATTTCTTTCTTTTCCTTTTTGTCTCTTTCTATAATCTAAATCAAGATTAACCAGCTTAATTCTTCAATTGAAACCTACAAAGCAGAGAAACGAACAGTAATGTTTTCAAACATGTTCACCAGCCCTAACAGTACTTCTATTTAAAACGAAGCCATTGGGCAGGTATAAATGATGACAAATGAGAAGTTCCTAAACTGAAAACAAAACAACACAAAAAAACAGAACACGAAATCTAGCATGACTAAAACCTTCGAGGAGATAAGCAAGCATATGGAGCACAGAACTCAAAAAAGTGGGATCCAGATCAACACAAGTAATACTTAAAGTCTATGCAAGACACCTAACATTTCCTTAAAATCCAATACGTAAGTCAAGTCAGAAATCAACAACTTAACTATCACGGCCATGAATGAACATGACCACCAAGAAAAGGGTACAAGCTTAGAAAGGGCTCAAGTTCCAAATCTTCAGATGTTGCTTTGTTTGTTTGTCACACAGTAGCAAGTACAGAAGCTCGATTTTGGCTAGGTAAAATAGCGCACATTTTTCTGTTCAACATATGTTTTTGTTCCACCAGTTCCTATCACTTGGGAACGCTTGTGCAAGAGCCCTTCACTTCGTTATACGAGTCATATCACAAAGTGCTTCGAACAAGACGTGCAAAAAACCAAAACCAAAACAAATTTTTCGCAGGAACAACTCAAAGATGCCTTGTAGCCATATTTGTGACAAACAATAATGAATAAATAGTAATAAGAAGCAAAACGTCTCTCCAGTAAAAGGCAAGGGAATCACATGATTCCAGATTGTAGAGAAGTATCGCAAGCACTACAGCAAAGTGAACATCAGCAAAGCATTAATGTAGCATTCAAACTCAAAAAATGGAAATTAAACATAGAGATGTCAGTCCATAGCAATGTTGAATAGAATCATGGTAAAAATGAATTGCATGATTTCGAATTCAAATGACCATATAGGAAACATGCAATTTTCCAAGCCTCAAAATATTTCTCAAAAGAATCTTTTGAGATAAAAAATTAAAAATTAAAAAAGAAAAAGAAAAAGCAATAATAAATAGTGAGATACATCATAGCAAACTACCAATCAAGGTGGATGGTTGTTGAGATCAACAAGAAGGAAATAAGATTTTTCGACAACTCAATTCAAAGAATAAGTGCAACTGACAAGCAAAGAACTCACCTTTACCAGACTTGCTTACAATAGAAGCTGCAAGAACAACCTATATCACAAATAAATGTAGTTAAGAAACAATCCTGTTCAAATGTAGACTACAAAAAAAGGAACAGCTTATGTCTCTCATTTGGTGATTAGGTTTCATGATTTTCTTGTTCTTTTCGCCCCTACTTATTAGGTGGCTTCTTTTATATACTTCTAGTGTACATGAAGGACCTTACGCTTTTTCTGATATCTCGATTACTTATAAAAAAAAAAAGTAATATGTGCCAAAAATGAATTAAACCAGCAACCAAACTAGGTTGAAACTTGAATAAAAAGTTTTACAGAATGCTTAAAGAGACAAACTATAGAGAACCATAGTACCAAGCTTTAGACTCTCCTCTCCATGTTAATTAGTACAAATGTATAGAGTGAGTTCAAAATGTTAGAACTGTAGTAAATTGATTTCAGATTCTTATTTTCAAGAAAGGGAGTTGAGAATTTTATATGTACATCTCTGGTGTGGATAAGAAGAGCACCTTCATGAATATGTGCACAGTAGTCTTAATTTACTATCACATAGTTATATAATTTTACATGTTCTATTTAGGGAGTTTATCAGGAGTTCATATAGGGGCCTAGAAGTAGCACAACTAAACAAACTATTTCAAGGTATGTGGGGCAGTGTGATACTTTTCAAAGGGTAGCAGTGTGGAAGATGATCCCATCTTGCTTATTGTAGTGTACCTAGAGAAAAAGAAATGGTCGTAGTTTTAAAGATTGTGAGAGAATGGCGGTGGAACTAAAGGCATTCTTCATGAAAACCCTTTACCACTGAACAATTTGCCTATATTTATCTTCATATTTCTAGTTTTTTTATTTTCTTTATTTTTTTTCTTTTCCTGATTAGGTATTTCTCTTGTATATTTCATGTATACTTGGTTGCACCCTTTCACTTTTTAATGAATTTCGATCACTTATCAAAAAAATAGTTAATAAAAATTCCAGTATCCTTGCATCATTTTTTTTTTTTGACAAACACAAATCGCATAATCTCCTATAGTTTTAACAACCCACCAATCATAATAAGCAAGAATCATGCATTATTTTATGGCAACACATACATTTATTGACATTACAATTCTGAGGGTGACATTATAGAGGAATGCAATTTTTTTTTTTGATAAGTCATTATAATGGAATGCAATATTAGGCAATAATAAATGTCAACCATTTAAGAAAATGAACTACTAGGGATGCAACTCTATATGCAGCAATGCAATATGTTGCAAAAAGAGTTTACTCATTCCAATTGCTGAATTATGGTATGACATTAATTCCAAACCCCATAACTCAATTAAGAACAGCAGTCAAAAAATGAAAATATATATATATATTAGTTAAAACTCTTACCATCTTGATTTATTCAGAAATTAGAACCAACAAAGACCAGCTGGGAAAGGCAGCAAGGAAACATTTATTTGTTATCGAGCAACCAAAAGAATGAATATGTTGTCAAACCTCTAATATTACAATAAGAAGCACAACCATGTACAAACCCAATCATCACAACCAAATTTGTTGTACAAATAGAAAGTTAATAGCATAGTTAACCGCCACCAGCACACAAAAGCATCATTCACCGATTCATATAAGCTGGATATGGTTGCAACAAGAACCGGATTCTTCGATTAAACCAGAGCCCACGATTCCAAGTCCACTTCTAGAATGATTATATACAAAAATATCAGAAATTGCCAACACCAGATCAACTGCATTTTCTGCCAACTAATCCAGCCTTCACAAAACGCCAATTTGACAACATACAGCTTAAGTAATATACAATAACACTGTACTCTTCACATAAGAAAAAGACATCGTAGCTACGACTCTGTGAAAAGCGCTCTGGAGAGCAAAGTTCACAACTCGAATGTGAAGCGCAGGGGGGAAGTATCAAAGATTTTCTTTTTTTTTTTTTGATAAGTCTCAAAAGACTATATTATTTGACCCTCATGAAATTACAAATTCTCAGTTGTGGTATGCCTGGAGAAACGAAGGAAAACCAAAGACGATACGAAGGCCTACAAATCTCCAAATCTTAGAGGTTTACATTAACCTTTTTGTGTCTTAAAGAAACCTGAAATTAGCCGATTTCAAGAAAGATCTTAATTTTGTAACTTTACACAAGCAACGGAGAGTGAATTGAATTGACGAGGTCACTAAATAAATTGAAATCTACAAAATAAAATAAGAGAATTTTTACGATATAAGACGGCAGAGATCTGATCTGAGAGGAGCTTACCCGCCTCGATCTACCACTTCTACTTTCTTCCGAGGGAAACGAACAGAAATGTTAACGGAGAGAGGCTGAGCAATTAGAAATCTCTAAACCTATAATAAAAAGGAGAAACTTGCTATTTCGTATACATCATACTACCATCCCTACCAAAAATGGTGCTCCACGTCAGCACATTTAAAAAAAAAAGAAAGAAAGAAAGAAAAGAGGATTTGTCATTGTCGTTTATGCAGTTTTATTTTCCCCCCGTTTCCAGTTTCCCCCATTTTCTCTCCCCCCCCTTTTATTCTGTGCTCCATAGTCCCAAACTCACCACCGACGCGCAAACCAGCGACTTACCACCGGTGAAGGATTTTGGACTTGGCACAGGCGACGCAAAACCCAATTTTTTTTCTATTCAAATCAAAGTGCATATCTTTCTTCGTAAAGAGCAGTTTCGAAGAACCCAGTGTCCGCAAAAACGGTGAGGAGAACCTTCCCCTCTAACATGATGTCTGCGAGTTTTTCTTGTTTTGCATGGAACATTTTTTTTTATTATAATTCATACATTAATTGCTTGTCTCCTCGGATCCATTGTAGTGTTGGATTCAGTTTTTGCGAATTGGGAATTATTACGTTTGTGTTTTGAGTCCAGGTTTTTTTTTTTTAAATTATTTGGGCACTGGACTGATTGCTGTTTAAAAGTTCAAAATTAATTTTGTCTTTAGGTTTGTCGAAATAATGGGTGGGGTGTATGTAAATAAGAGCTGTGATTTCTAAGCCTGACTCCAATTGCACATATTTCTACACAGTGTAGCTCAGATTTTCATGGTTTTGGGAACAAAATCATTTGGGTATTGCACACAATTATATTTAACAGAAACGCTAATTTCTTTACCCAGGGTCCTTACCACAAATTTTGATATGGGAACTTTTTTTCTTTTTAAAGAGTAAATGTTTTTTTTATACATATGTCTTTTGGTTTACGAGGTTCATTTACTACACTTCAATGTGAAAAATTGTTCTAGAGTTGTGTCAGTTGTCATTTTTTTTTTTTTTGAAAATTTGCTTAGCCTTTCCATATGGCTTCATGCTTATTTTTTTCAATTTTGATCAAGCATTCTTAGAGGCATACAGAACTGGGCGTGGACGTCTTATAGTCAAAGGGAAATCTTGAAAGTTACTATCATTATAATTAACGTAACGCAACCATAGAACCTTTTACCGAAGTTGTGTTTGGTGAATGAAAATCTTAAAATAGATGGACCTCCGCGCTTGCACACTGGAGCTCCAGATCTTGCATCACTTTCTCTCAAGTAAGTGCTATACGGTGGATCATCCATATTCATGGATCTAGTTAAAGAATGCTAAATAGAGAGACACCCAAGTACACATGATTTATACACAGATTTGAGTATGAGTGATTAAATCATTAAAAAAAAAAAACCAAACATTACAAATGCCATCTATTACAAAAAGAAAACAACATAACACCAAATAGACAACAACAATCCACACAAGAAGATCGAAACAGCTAGATACACAAATCTACAACTCTTAAACATCTTTAATTTACATAAAGCCATCAGATGAAAAAGATGGACATTCAGTTGTCTATGAGTAGTTCAAACCTCAGTCTGGTACTAAACCAAACACATTAAAAAGTGCAGTGTTAGTTCATTAAGCACTGAAAACATGCACGTGTTCCTATCATCCATATGCTGAAATTCAAAAATAAAAGAACATTTCAAACACAGCATAGAGATATAGTTATAAAGCATGGAAAAACAATGAATTGGGATTTCTTTAGACATGGATAAAAAGAATGTAGACTTTCCTCAGCATTGTATGATATGTTTCCTCAAGCGACCAGCTCGAATGAAAGTCCAGATCGAGAGACGATCCGCACAATTAGAATAGTAATTACCCAAAAAGCTTAAAGAATCAAGGGATCAGGAGAATTGAGAGACGATCTTACCGATTTGGTTGAAGAAGATCCAGGGGCCTTGATGTGCACAAACCCTAAGCAAGAGAGATATATGATACCTTTCAGAGGTTGAAGAAGCAGAGAGAGAGGAATTCCAGAGAAAAGCTGAGCTTCGCCGGCTCCGGTAGAAGCCTCACCGGTATTTTTCCGTCGGCTATGGAGGAGGAATCACCAGAGAGAGAGATCAACTCTGGAGAAAGAATCAGGGAGCGAGAGAGAGAGAGATCGGATTTGCAGAGAGAGAGAGAGAGACTGACGAGAGGATTTGGGGGAAGAGAGAGAATGGGGGAACCGAAATTTTTGAAGAGGTAGCAGTTCTTTCTGTTTAAAAAAATTATTCTTATTCCAATTTTTTTATTTACAGTATGCTGACGTGGCTCACATTTTCACATAGGACATTACAAAAAAGATTTTTTTTTAAATGAAAAAGACTGAAATAGATTTTTTTTTTTGTAAATAAGACTGAAATAGACTTAGACTCTGTATAAAAAGAGCCCATCGACCCTTGCATAATAAATTTTCCTTCGAGGGTGAAAGACCATTTTGATCTTCATAAAAGTTAAGAATTTTGAGATTTGTCCGGGCATTTTTGCCTTTTGGGTATGTATAATTAATATTTTGCCCTTTATACATCGGAAAGAGTTGGTGGATTTTTTTTTTTTTGTCTTTTCCTTCATTTTGTCCGCAATAATTTTTATAAAAAAATGCAAAATCAATATATGTGATGTTGAAGGGAGAAGTAACTCTAATCAATTGTGTATAAGTGAAAACGACCTAAAAGCCCCCACAAAATGAATCATCGTGATAGTGAATAAAGTAAAATTCAATTACGTAGGACAATTAGCTAAAATAGGAAAAATGTAAAATCCAATCTTGTAGTTGCATAAATACACAATTCACTCTCTGTGTATCAAAGTCAACTATCAAAATTAATGTGGTAAATTAAATCCGCTTAAAAATATTTGACAGATTCCATTAAGCCATGTTATCCACTTAATGAAAATGATGACATTGTCAATTTTATTAAATATAAGTATATAAATATAAAAAAATAAAAAATTAATAAAAAAAAGAAAAGAAAGAGGAAGAAGATAGCGGCAGCCACCTATCCCCTTGGGGAGGGGGTGCTCGCCCAATCACGGGCACTCTAGGGTGGCCTTGCGGCCACACTAAGTAGGGTGGCCTTGATCCACCTTCTAGGGCTGGCCACTAGAATCAGAGGGGCCGTGTGCCACCCTATATATGGTTAGGAGGGCAGTAGCGGCGACGCCCCCAACCAACTCTGAAGTGATGCGACTTGCCCACCCCCGACGTCCAATGGCCACCACTGAGGTTGCCCGAGCGACTCCAAAGGTCTTGGTGGCTGCCACCCCTCCAGTGCCGATAACGAACTACGTGCCAGCCAGAAATCAACCCCTAGCCACCTTCTAGGTGGCCAACTTACAGAGCATACCCTAATTTTTATTTTTAATTCATTACTACTTCTTTACCAACAGAATTCTTATTTTAGCCCAACCTTCACAAATATAATTTATATATGAAAGATTGCGACCTTGTGAACATTGTCACATTCACTAGAGTCTAGTTGGCATCTAAACCCGAATATGAACATATTTTAATGAAATTTTATTACTATAGTCCTTACTAAATTATTTTTGGCAACCACTAGAGCTTTTAAGTTACTCCCTCAACGTATCTACAAGGAGCATTTCGTAATTGTAGGTAGATCCGGAACAGAAACACAAAAAAACTCGCCTTGGCATA